>CH001351.1:113671-128288 GCA_000149265.1 Ciona savignyi | reverse complement strand
GGTTCATGTTGTGAGACAAACCAGTATTCAAACAGATAACTCCCATTTAACTTCAGTTCCAAAATTTAAAAGTATAACTGTTTAAACTAATATTCAACACTACCTGCTGTTTGTGCCCATCTCGAATATATTTTCATGGTGGTTGGGGTGGGAGTGGTAATCCTTTATTTGCCTGTTGGAGGAATGTATATGATGTCACCCACTTGTATATGATGTCACCCACTTGTATATGATGTCACACACTTGTATATGATGTCACCCACTTGTATATGATGTCACCCACTTGTATGATGTCACCCACTAGTATGATGTCACCCACTTGTATGATGTCACCCATTTGTATATGATGTCACCCACTTGTATGATGTCACCCACTTGTATGATGTCACCCACTTATATATGATGTCACCCACTTGTATATGATGTCACCCACTAGTATGATGTCACCCACTTGTATGATGTCACCCACTTGTATGATGTCACCCACTTGTGTGATGTCACCCACTTGTATATGATGTCACCCACTTGTATATGATGTCACCCACTTGTATATGATGTCACCCACTTATATGATGTCACCCACTTGTGTGATGTCACCCACTTGTATATGATGTCATCCACTTGTGTGATGTCACCCACTTGTATATGATGTCACCCACTTGTATATGATGTCACCCACTTATATGATGTCACCCACTAGTATGATGTCACCCACTTGTGTGATGTCACCCACTTGTATATGATGTCACCCACTTGTATATGATGTCACCCACTTATATGATGTCACCCACTAGTATGATGTCACCCACTAGTATGATGTCACCAGTACCGGATTAAGGCGGGGCTGATGGGGCTGCAGCCCCAGGCCCACCGGAAAAAATAGGCCCACCGAGAACTACTATACATATGTCTTAAACAAAAAGTTGTCTTAAAGGGGAACTGAAGTCGATTTTAAGAATATCTTAATAAATGAAAACAAATACGCTGATTTCAAAAATCAAATCAGTTTCTTCCAATATTTTTTGGTTAAAAAGTTATGAGCAGATATGCATTTCATTTTATGTTAGGGGATTTCCCGTATTACGTCATTGACGTTGTTGAGATTTCGTGCCGATATGCGTTGTATACAATCATGTGCCAGTTTAGAGGTGAATTAGTAACGGAAGCGCCTGCAGGAGCGTTGTATTTTCGTTTTTGTTATGGAGACTTAGCATAACACTTGTCATATAGCCTAACTGAACCAATGTACGCACGTGACAGCTTACCTTAACCGGTCTGCACGGTCCTGGACTAAGCTGAATGCTGAGGTATACATTTCTCGTATTTAAATGACTTTAGAATAATAAGTCTTAGCAATTTATATCATAAATCATAAAAGTGAATACAGAACAAAAAAACTAGAACAGGAGGCAGTAAACTGTAACTGCCAGCAATTTATAGAAATAAACTAGCCATCAATCAAAGATCAGACTATGCGGTTGGAACAGCCTATTTCTTTCATGATTGTTGCTTTTCAATATATAGCCATAATCTGTAACGTAGACTAGCAATGATATTATCAACCCTTAGGCTACAAACTAAGAAATTTGGTATACATATACATAGGAGTTTTAACAAATTTCTTTTGTTTTATTGATTTCTAGAGTAAATTTAAGTTAATGTTGTAACACTAAAATGGATGACAGTTTTCAGCATTCTGGCATGGATGAAAGAAGTTTTATTGTACACAATAAAACAACACAAATTCAAAGTTGTAACAGGCAGTGTAAATAGACAATCAATTTAACGACTTCAATAGCATTGAAATCATCACTGTTGGATGATCGCTACGCTTGACTTTGATGATGAAGACTGTGATGATGGGACATATTCACTTATTTTGCTCACATTTAACTCAGTATGAGAGCTACTCCCCACTGAAGATGCAATTTTATCACTAAATGACACCAGAGATCCTGTGGTACTTATTTCTACAGAACTGGTTTCTTCCATTTCAGATTCTTCAGCTTCCTACAAATTGTTGAAACTGCATTTTTCACCAAGCGGTTTGTTTTCATCATCTTGGCCACTCCATTGGAGTCAAATTCAATTTTACTATGATAATCCTTGTCACAAAAATGTGCTCTACACACTGCGGTTCTTTTTCCAGGTAGTTTAGAACGCTTGCATTGTTGTATCCATTGCTCCATCTGTTTTTTGTCGCTGTGAGGAAATCGATGGAAGTGCACAGGTGGATTGGAATTTTGTGTGCATTAATAGAAATTTGTACATCCCGGAGCAAAACAATATGCTCTAATCACTCTTCTTTCCTTCTTAATGGCTTCCTTTACTTTGTAAACTTTAGGCATTTTACAACATCTAATAAAAAGAACTGAATTGGAAAAGTGGTATATTCTTATTAACTTATTTGGGTAGTTTAGTAGAGGTTTATTATATATATTCTTCACTTACATATCTAAGTGCTTGTTGTGTACTTATTGTCAGACTACACATCGGCTATTGTGGATTAACTAGTTTTTATAATTGATGGCTGGTTTATTTCTATAAATTGCTGGCAGTTACAGTTTAATGTATTCTATTCTAGTTTTTTTTTTTTGTTCTGCCTTCACTTTATGATATAAATTGCTAAGACTTATTATTCTAAAGTCATTTAAATACGAGACCTGTATACCTCAGCATTCAGCTTAGGTCCAGGACCGTGCAGACCGGTTAAGGTAAGCTGTCACCATGTACATTGGTTCAGTTAGGCTATATGACAAGTGTTATGCTAAGTCTCCATAACAAAAACGAAAATACAACGCTCCTGCAGGCGCTTCCGTTACTAATTCACCTCTAAACTGGCACATGATTGTATACAACGCATATCGGCACGAAATCTCAACAACGTCAATGACGTAATACGGGAAATCCCCTAACATAAAATGAAATGCATATCTGCTCATAACTTTTTAACCAAAAAATATTGGAAGAAACTGATTTGATTTTTGAAATCAGCGTATTTGTTTCCATTTATTAAGATATTCTTAAAATCGACTTCAGTTCCCCTTTAAATAAAAAAAATATTATAAACTTGGATGGATGTTAAATAGGCAAGCAAAATTGTCAGCAAAAGGATTTTGGACACAATCAAACAATGTACAATTTGTGCAGAAAAACATTCCTTGCCATAGAAACGTTTCGTGCTCTTTGCTGGTCTGTTATTATCGTTCGAATTTTGCCACTCTATTACGTAACGATAGTTGAGCCATAAAGAGATTTTGCATTTGCGTGTAAATTCAGAAAGTAAGGCTAAATTGTAAGAGATGAAGAAGTATGAAAGCGGTTGGGAAAAGAAATCCAGAATAGAAGAAAAAAAACTGAGAGAAACTGTAGCAAATTCCAGAAAATTATTGACGGTTTTTTAATGCAAAAGAACCCAAAACCGGTGATTCAGGAGATGTCCATGTCACCCACTTGTATATGATGTCACCCACTTGTATATGATGTCACACACTTGTATATGATGTCACCCACTTGTATATGATGTCACACACTTGTATATGATGTCACCCACTTGTATATGATGTCACACACTTGTATATGATGTCACCCACTTGTATATGATGTCACCCACTTGTATATGATGTCACCCACTTGTATATGATGTCACCCACTTGTATATGATGTCACCCACTTGTATATGATGTCACCCACTTGTATATGATGTCACCCACTTGTATAATGTCACCCACTTGTATATGATGTCACCCACTTGTATATGATGTCACACACTTGTATATGATGTCACCCACTTGTATATGATGTCACACACTTGTATATGATGTCACCCACTTGTATATGATGTCACCCACTTGTATATGATGTCACCCACTTGTATATGATGTCACCCACTTGTATATGATGTCACCCACTTGTATATGATGTCACCCACTTGTATATGATGTCACCCACTTGTATATGATGTCACCCACTTGTATGATGTCACCCACTTGTATGATGTCACCCACTTGTGTGATGTCACCCACTTATATGATGTCACACACTTGTATGATGTCACCCACTTGTATGATGTCACCCACTTGTATGATGTCACCCACTTGTATGATGTCACCCACTTGTGTGATGTCACCCACTTGTATATGATGTCACCCACTTGTATATGATGTCACCCACTTGTATGATGTCACCCACTTGTATAATGTCACCCACTTGTATGATGTCACCCACTTGTATGATGTCACCCTCTTGTAGATATACAGAAGCAGAGATCTCCTGGCCACCACCTCAGCATGGGAGTCATACACTGTATGGCCGGTCATGCTCAATCCATCCCCACTAACACATCGGTTGCCTGTGTAAGGGAGACAACCGGTTAGTCTGGTGGGTTAGTGTGTTGCCTTTCAACTGATGGGTTATAGGTTCAAAACTTGTTACAAGCTGCAGCTCAGAAACAAGGCACTTAACGGACATTACCTAAATCCAGTAGATTAATGAGTTCTACCAAAGTAAAGGAACGTGTCAATCCTACACAACACACTGCAATAGCTCTGGCAACCCGACGGTGGGCGCGAGGTGATCTGACGATTGCCTGTGTGTTAACCCCGTTTTTTTTTCCCATTCAAGAGGATAAACATGAATAACCTATATCCCTATATCCTACCCTGCATGCTTACAGAAGTACCAGCATTTGTAGTAAGCTAGACACTGCCAGAATGCAAAACTATATGAACGTCTCAGTCATACACAACAAACTACAATAGCTTCATTAACCTGACAGTGGGCGTAAGGTGATTCGAATAGTTTTTTTGAGGAATTCAAAATTAAAGGATAATAGTTAAACAAAATGAGCTTTTATATTTGTATACTTTTTGAAAATTACAAAAAGTAGTAACACTTTTTTTTAGTAATGATGAATAAAATGAAAAAAATACAAATATTTTATTAAACATAGATGCAATTCTACTTTTCCTTATCAAATTAGAAATTGTGATCACAAGTCACCTGTTCCGAAGCTGACCACCTTCCATGTGATTGGTTGATCCAATATCTGCTGACTCATGATGACAGCGGCGAATATCAGCCTCCCAAGAACGAGGGTTCGATCGACGAGATCGGAACAACATTGGTGGGCGAGGTTGGTTATTCGATCGTGGAGGGAACTCTGCTGTTATCGCGTGGAAATGTGTCCGACGGGTTAGTCTGGTGGTGTAGTGCGTGATGTGCGTCGCCTTTCAATCAAAAGGTTGCGGGTGCGAAACTGGTCGCTAGCTAGTCGGTTGTGTCCTTGGGCAAGGCACTTTACGGACATTGCCTGAACTCAGTAGATTAAAGTGCTCTACTAAAGTAAAGGAACGTGTCTATCATATACAACACACTGCAATAGCTCCGATAACCCAACGATGGGCGCGAGGTGATCTGACGATTGTCCGTGTGTTAACCCCCTGGTTTTCCCATTCACGGGGATAAACATGAATATCCTATCCTAACCAACCACATTCGACTGAATAGCTCGGTAAGTTAGTGTGTTGGTAGCTAGTCTTTAGTGTCTTTGGACTCTGGGCAAGGCACTTAGCGGACATTGCCTGGACCCAGTTAATAGGTTTTAAAGGAATATATAAATCATACAAAAAATACTGTAATGGGTACGGAATTTTAATAGTGGGGACAAGGTAATCTTCTTCCTATGTGATTATATGCTGTGTATTTGACCATTGATGTTTCATGGCGAGAAACATGAATAAATATATGTGACGTACATCCTCAAACAATGGTCCAATCGGTTTGTCCAATTTTAATTCCCTTAATACAACTTCCGCTGATCTTAATTTCGATTCTTTCTTATTTCTGCCTGTGGCTGCTGGAAAAACTTGGTCCTCAATGGTAAAGGTTGTGCTGAAACTACATAGTATGTTAATCCGGCAACATGCACATCCTATTCTAACCTATGTGTGGCACTATACGATGCACGGCACTCTACTTACCACAGGTCGTGGGGTAGTCCTGTGGTTGAAACATCAAACTTGACCTCCAACTGCTTTGACTGGGCATATTCATTGACAATAGAAATAGCATTTCTGTCCAACGAGCAGAAAATGGAGTTACCATCGGCAGGTGCCTGCACACAACACTTAGCTAGCGCTAGATCAATTTGTACTGAAGAAGTTCGACCAAGTTATACAGGAATTATGTCTCATCTAACTATAAGTTAAGCTGTCACTTGGTCACTTAACTAAACTGTAATTCATACCTTCTGTCTTGTCTAAAAACAAAAGTAAATAACTGGCTCTGTTTTCGGTATTATTGTTACATTTTGTTTACTTTGGTTGTCCATGCAAACTTAGGGTGACCTACTGACCTCACTTTTTTCATCCGACCACATATTGTAGTAGTGTGTTGCCTTTCAGCCTATGGGTTGATGATTTGAAATTGGTCACTTGCTAGTCGGATGTGTCCTTGGGTAAGGCACTTTACAGACATTGCCTAAACCCAGTGGATTAAAATGTTTGATTAAAAAATAGTGAAACCATGCTAAAAATATTTATAAGGGGGCCCATATTAAAATTAATTTATGAGGGGACCAATAGTTAAAATAATTTTATAAGGAAGCTCGCAAATGACTAACCAACCCTTTATGATCATGAACTGTTGAACCGACTGTCAGCAACGAATCTTTTGCCTCCAATTTATTGTTCTTGCTGCATTGTACAGAAGGTACAGCTGGTGGGGAAGGGAACAGGTTCTAAGTAACTACTTACTCATTTAATATTTACCGTTAATTATTGTCCAAGTGCACAGTTGAGTCACAAGTTCAATTAGTAGCGTAGTCAGTCAAGTTTTTAAACCAATCTCACAGTTTTAAGTTGTTGTGCAATGCAATATAACAGTGGTTCCAACTATTTTCAGCATACAGTATAAAGTTTCACCTGTTGGGCAGTAAATTGGTGTAGTGTGTTGCAATCCATGAGGTAACAATGCCCATTGTGGTGGATTGGTAGGACTTCTGCACACCAGCATTTCACTTTGCATTTTGTATAAAGCCTGTGTAGTGAATTTGTGGAAATTTGTTCATTTTAATATTGGAATTTGATATGCAACAAAACAAAAAACACCTTGTTCACTTCTGATTTAGCATGTTCGTTCAGTTGTTGCAGAATGTGTGTAATGCTGATAGCTTTAGGATACACTTTGTGCAACAAATCAAGTAGCTGAACACACAAGACACTTAATCTCATACTCTATATTGCTCTTAATGAAATAAATATCATATTTTAGTTTTAAACCAAGGTTATGGCCACATCAGCCTATATACACTAAGGATAGGATAGGATAATTATCTTTATCCCCGTGGATGGGAAAACCAAGTGGGTTAACACACGGGCAATCGTCAGATCACCTCGCGCCCACCGTCGGGTTACCGGAGCTATTGCAGTGTGTTGTATATGATAGACATGTTCCTTCAATTTGGTAGAACCCATTAATCCGCTGGGTTCAGGCAATGTACGTAAAGTGCCTTGCCCAAGGATACAACCGACTAGCTAGCGACCAGTTTCGCACCTTCAACCATTCGATTGAAAGGTGACGCACTTAACCGTTATACCAACGGGCCGGACCAATGGGACATAGTTGAAAATACCGGGATCGTCGGGGAAAACCAGTCCACTTTCCTTATTGTATAAAACCAAATAATAAAAAGTATAAACTGTGTTTTATCCAATCCGACCAAACTCGATGCCAAACAGCTTCTACTATAAAAAAGAAAGTTGTCCGCGAGAGAAGAAGTACTTTAAACCAAGTTACCGGTGAAGGTTTTAATTTAAATTCAAACAAATTGCTTTTTTTACATTTTTATTTGAATTACCAAATTTACACTGTGTGATACTCTGGCATCTTCCGTTGATATTTAATGTTCACGTTACCGTAATATACCAGTGATTTGCATTTTACTTTAAACAACGAGTTATACAAACCAAGTAGTATCAAAGTTGTTATAATATATATACGTTGTAAGCTTGTACCAACCCACTAACAGTTTCCCATATGACCATATTGTTTCCTGTGACCTATTATGTGTTTTAGCGCTTACAATTTACAAATACACGAGCTATTTTGCAATGTGTCACAGTTTTTAATGTTTTATGAAAATAACGACCTGGTAAACACTAGTTGTTAGAAGGGGCATTTCCCTGTGTACGTGATCTTTATTTGTTTACAAATCAAATCACGTGACTTATTGCTGCTTAGTTCTTGCAACTGTGCCAATGTCAAAGTCGGTTGTGTTCTGTTAAAAAATATACTGTTTCACTTCTAAAGATCTTAAAAAATGTTCATTGAAAAAGAGAGCTTATACCGTCGGTAAGCAGTTAGCCTAGGTCAGTTGTTGGTTTTGTAGGTTTGGCGGCCACGTTTAAGTATGCCGAAATAATTGATTGGTTTACCGCAACTCAAACCCCATGTTTGGAGTTAACCCTCGGATTGAATATTCATGTTTATCCCCTTGAAATTTTAAGGGCCTTTAACACACGTCTATCGTTGAGTTACCGGAGCTGTTGCAGCGTGTTGTATGATTCACACGTTTTTTCAATTTAGTAGAACCCCTTTAATCTGCTGGGTTCGGTAATTATTCACAAACTGCTTTGGCCAAAGACATAATCGACTAGCTAGCGACAAGTGTTTAACCTACAACCCCTAAGGCTTTTAAATATAACATGAAATATCCTTCATTAATATTATAACCTTGCAGGCTTACAAGGTTCTGGCATGTATTTGCCGCATTTACTTTGCTGGCTGTCGGTTTTATCGTGTCGCAAAAACAGAGCAGCGAAGATGAATTGCGCAATCGACACATCTTAGGACGGGGGTTCTATGAAACACTGGTCTTTCTGTTATCAGCAAGCATCAACCTGGGGGTAGCTGTCTGGGTCTCCTTTCCTGCAGGTACTAATGTTTAAATATGCAATTGGATCATCATGTTGTTTACATGGGATATGGGCGTTATAACAATCGTCATATTTCCTTGTATCCATTGTTGGTTTACCAAAACCATTTAAGTGTGTTGTATTGGATATTCATATTTAGTAAATGGATAATCGCAAGGGGCGTTAACACAAGGGCCAATTTTAGAGCTTGAGCGCACCGGATACCAGAGCTATTACAGTGTTGCATGATTCAGACATTCCTTCAATTTAATAGAACCCATCATTTCACTGAGTTTAGGCTATGTCTGCCAAGTCCCTTGCCCAAGGACACAACCGACTAGCTAGCAGCCAGTTTAAAACGTGCAATCCTTCTTCTGACAGATTGAACTAATCCACCAAGCTATTTGTTCGGTACATTCAACCTTCACAGGTTAATCACACTAGATATGTTACTTATATATACCATACCATAATCCCTCTATATGGTTATTTTCAGGTATCATCATGTTTAAAACCCTGGATAGACATACCTTCAGCACAGTTCAAAGCAGACTTTTCCCCATTTATTTCATTCTGGTCGGGGTAACAGCATTTCTGCAGCTATCAGTGGTTCTATCACACAAGACCTTGTCCCTTCAACTGTCCGGCCCAGATACAATACTTGTAAGTTACCGTTTGCATGTTGTGAATCTGTTCCAATCTGACCTCAGTCTGGTCTGGTGGTATAGTGCGTCGCCTTTCAGCCGAAGGGTTTCAGGTTCGAAACAGGTCGTCAGCTAATCCGTTGTGTCCTTGGGAAAGACACTTAACGGACATTGCCCGAACCCAGCGGATTAATGGTTCTGCTAAATAAAAGGAACATGTGAATCATACATAACACAACCCAACAGTGGGTGCAAGGTGATCTGATGATTGCTTGTGTGTTAACTCCCTTGGTTTTCCCACTCATGGGGATAAACATAAATATCCTATCCTATCAACAGGTTCTCAGTCTAGCTGTAGAATTCCTGAATGGATTTCTGAACGGCTGCTTCCTTGGTCCATGGATGGCGGGAATATTATCCAAGAAGATAAAAATGGAGAAAGAAGAGGGTGTTATGCCACCTATGATCGGTTCTAGATTGGGGGAAAACCCTGTATATAAGAAGCTATGCAAGGAATTTGGGATGTCACACGGAATAAGCACACTTCTCAATCTTGGTTCATTCTCTGGCAGTATTTACGTGTTTTATTACATTTCAACCGAGATATTTCAATTGGTGGAACACTGTGGGTTGAATTGAGAACAACATTTAACTATATACGGTTTGCCCATTTGGCTAGTATGACTGTTTCCATACCGTTTTAAACGAACAATACAATTGTGTGTAAAACAATCATAACAACGACACGACTCCACTTTCCACAAAATGTTCAATCGGTTTGTATCGCATGATATGCTGCGCGCCGACCTCGAAATCAATTTTGTCCCCGTTATTTTGGTCGGTCTCCTCATCCACTATGACGCCCTCTTCTGGACTATTCACACGAAGGAATACATAGCGGTCGAGGGAGGGTGCTGTGGAAAGTAATTCAGTCAATATCTAGTCCAGTGGTACAAGTTAAACGGTGGGCGCGAAGTGATCTGATGATTAATCATGTGTTAAACGCCTTGGTTTTCCTATTCACGGGAATAAACATAAATATATATCCTATTCACTTAATACCCAGTGTTACAAATTAAAGGATATTTATCAGAGCACTAGATCAACTTGCAAGTTAGACAGCAAATTCTTTATATTGATAATTTTTTCTCCTCAAGGAACACCGATTGATAGGGTAGGGTATTCATGTTAAATGGGAAAACCAAGGGGCTTAACATACGGGCAATCGTCAGATCACCTCACTCTCACCGAAGTTACTACAGTGTGTTGTGTATGATTCACGCATTCCTGCAATTTAGTAGAAATCATTAATTCACTGGGTTCATGCAATGTCTGTAAAGTGCCTTGCCCAAGAACACAACTGACTACCTAGCAACCAGTTTTAAACATTAAACCTTTTGGTTGAAAGGCAACGCACTGAACCACCAGACTAACCGGTCGGACGAAAAATTGAAGGGGAAGGATAGTTATCCAAGCAAACCCAAAGATTAATGGATTAGGCTTATAGATTTATTCTTTTGCATAAAAATTGTTATAACATGCTGTAATGTGTTGCCAACAGCAGCTTAAAAAGCACCGTTATACAACGCTCTGTCATATGGTTTGTGATACTCGTATTTTTTTATTGTGTCGATCAGCCTTGTTTTACAGCAATACTTTTGCTTTTACGCGACATTTTTTTAACAGTTTTGAGTACAATTATAACATTAAACTGCGATATGCAAGTTTGTTACTTTTTCCTGTCATTACATCAAGATTGTTCATAGACGTGACCATTTTTATTTCGCCATGCATGCATGAAATAAAGATTTATATTGATTAAAGTGTGTTTGAGCGATAAATTATTTAATATTAGTTTTATATCAACTGGATTTTAAAAAGCAACTTCTGTTTCATACCAAGGATACCACAAATAAACAGTGGTACAGGTGAAAACCAAACAATAAAGTTGTCTGGTCATGATGAACAGCTTCATTTGAGAAGTTATGTCTTCATTTGAGAAGTTAACTTTAATACTTTTATCCCTAGTTCCCAGTTAAAATTTTTTTTTGGGGTAAGGCACTTTACGGACATTGCCTGAACCCAGCGGATTATTGGGTTCTACCAAATTGAAGGAACGTGTCTATCATACACAACACACTGCAATCAGCTCCGGTAATCCGACGGATTAGGTGCGAGGTGATCTGACGATTGCCCGTGTGATACACCCCCTAGGTTTTCCCCATTCACGGGGATAAACATGAATATCCTATCCTATTCTAACCCGATGGTGAATGCGAAAGTAAACGTGTATAAAGTGTTCAACGAGATATTCCACCCTACAATATACAAATGATATCCACCCATAAGGTTTACTGAAGAGTCAAATTGAGTTGTTTGACCAACATTACCATATTCTTGGAGGTTTAAACTTTGTAGATTCTTTGGCATCAGCCTCAGAGCACTGGACATTAAATGAGCTTCCACGCCAGATGTTAAACTGGTGAAATAATATCTCTTTACCATGCCATAGAACCAGGACTTGGGTTTTAGAAATAGTAGAAGCCAAAACACGAAATTAATATATATGTTTCACAGCATAATGCATGGAGTTGAAAGATAGAATAAGCAAAACACATTAATTTTTATCTTAATACGACGTTTTAGAAACTATTCTTTATTTAATCATGATATTTATATTTTCAGCTTTTTTACTATAATATGAAAAAATCTATGCATAACCCTCTAACAACTCAAGGGTAGTCACGAGATTTTGGTAAATTTTTCAATCGTTGGATGTCTTGAGGTATATTACCTAGAATGGTAAATCAAGATGGAAACAGATCGTACACCAACATTCCATCAGTTATCCCAGGTAATATTTGTAACAAATATAACATTGCTGGAGTTAGCTTGTTGGGGAGTGCGTTAAAAACTGGTTGCTGGCTAGTCGGGTTAAGTTCTCAAACAAAACACTTAGCGGAAATTGCATCATAATTATACACAACACACTTAAATATCTTCAGTACGGTGAACACAAGTTGATCTGTCGAATGCTTCTTCCGTAATACCCTTTTTGTTTACAGGTACAAAACATAAACCGCTAAGTTTGATGCAATATCACTGTACACTGAACTTTTCATCGATTAGTTTTAAAGTTCATTTTTTGTTTCCACGATGAAAACACAAAGCAGGACCTTTGTTAAATATTCGGAAACGGCAAAACAACAGTCGTTAAAACAGGTCTAAAATCCAATTAATTATTAAGTTATCTCCATATGTAACAATTAATACAAAGCTATACAAACTCACTCTCTTGCAAAGGTATATTCCTCAGGTGACAGTCGAGATTGGTCTCCGTCAGCCGCCTCTTTGATCAGCGACGATGCGTATTTCTCGATCTTCTCCAACCTGCATCGGAGGTAACTACTGAGCATGTAGCGGATGCGGTCGACCTCCAACTGATGCAAGCTCACCTAGGATAGGATAGGATAATTATGTTTATCCCCGTGAATGGGAAAACCAAGGAGGTTAACACACAGGTAATCGTCAGATCACCTCGCGCCCAATGCAGGTTAATGGGGCTATTGCAGTGAGTTGTGTATAATTCACATGTTTCTTTAATTTAGTAGAACCCATTTATCCACTGGGTTTAGGTAATGTCCGTTAATGCTTAACCCCAAGACACAACCGACTAGCTAGCGACCAGTTTTAAACCTGAAACCTTTTGGTTAAAAGGCAACACATTAACCCACCAGACTAATCTGTCACCTGCGCGATATGTTAAGCTTGGGATTTTGTAGGGGACTTCCCAGGTGGCTGCGGTACAACCATGATATACTCGAATAGATTGGTGGGTTAGTTCATCGTCTCTCAGCTAAGAGGTTCGAAATTGTCCACTAGAGAATCGGTTGTGTCCTTGAGGAAAGCACTTACCAGACAGTGCCTAAACCCAGCGGATTAATGAATTCTACTAAATTGAAGGAACGTCTTAATCATAAACAAGACACTTTAATAGCCCCATGCAATCTGACGATTGCCCATGTGTTAACACCGCAAGATCTAAGCCCTGCGAGCCACATCAAGCTAAACGACCACAATAATCATTTCGTATAACCAGTAACAGCCCTGACACCATATATATTGGCCTATATAGCGTGACGGTTTTAAAAAAAGATTTATTAACTTAATATAAAATTAGCCTCATACAGCTGTGTACAAATGCTGGCTGTGAGAACACATGTTTGTGTGGCTCAGTGGGTTTATGTGTCGTCTTTTAGCTGAAGGGTTTGCTGGTTCGAAATTGAATATTAATAAACAATCCTAACTTTTAGTTCGTTCTTTTGAGCTTTTGAAATATTCTCCTCCATTTCTTGTATTTGTTCCAATATGCAATCAGTGATGTCACTTCTACATACCATGAGGTTGGGGGATAAGCGCTCGTTCATCCAAATCTGTGGAGGGCAAACATATAGTTTATTCATTTTATTCTTGTGAATGGGAAAACCCAAGGGGACTAACACACAATCTAAAAATCTATGGTGCGTGTCATAAAAAATTAAGTGTCATAAAAAATTATTAATGCATTTCTTAATGACACTATTAACATGTAGCACAAAAATGGGCTTCAATAATGCTCTGGGACATCGTAGTGGAGCAGCACACTAATCTGTGGGACAGTGAGAAGGGGGGCTAAGGGCTATTTTTGTCACTAACAGGGGGAAACAAAAATGGGAAAAAGAGGGAAGGCGGGAAACTGCACATTAAAATAAAAATTATGAAATTAGAGTTCGTTTATGTAGTGATATTTAAGATCTCTATGTTATGCCGGCTATATAAGCCAGAGGCATCTCTCTCGTCAGTCTCTTTCCATCTCGACACACTTATAATAAAGGACGTATTATACCTATCGTGTGTTGAACACTACATGGTGTCAGAAGTGAGATGTCGTTTCAAATAGCTCCACCGGAAGTATTCGACTTCAGTTTTCCAGAAGCATGGTCTGCATGGATCCGAAGATTCGAGAGGTACCGGGAAGCATCGGGACTGTGGACGAATCACAGTCCAAACAAGTAAATC
>CH001351.1:79834-112797 GCA_000149265.1 Ciona savignyi | reverse complement strand
TAATTTAACGGAAAGAGGAAGGTATGAAGCCGTAAAAACTAAGTTTACGGCGCACTTCAATGTCCCATCAAAATGTAATATTTGAAAGGGCAAAGTTTAATCGACGCTCGCAACAGGCTGGGGAGCCTATAGATGATTTTATTACATCACTCTATAAAATGTCGGAAAATTGCAACTATAGAACGCTCAGAGACGAAATGTTAAGAGATAGAATAGTCGTGGGGATTAGCGACGATTCACTATCTGAACGGTTACAAGTGATCGGCGATTTAACCCTCGAAAGAGCGGTAAACATGGTCAGAAATACCGAAGTTGTAAAGCAACAACAAAATACTTTAAAAGAGGAACGAAATCAATCGTTGGACGCGGTGCACGCCAGTAGAAAAGCATCTACAAGAACAAGCGTGGTCGCGGGGAAGCAATCAATGCCGACGTAAACCAAATAACTGCCAATGGTGTGGCGGCTCATCATCGCACGAAAGAGCAAGTTGTCCTGCTAGAAGCGCAGTATGTTTTTCTTGTGATAAACGTGATCACTTTAAGACTGTTTGTAAATCGAAGCATCGATTGCAACCGTTGATCACTCCGGAAGAATCAGATGCCTACCTAGGACGGATTTCAACCTATTCCGATGAGAAGGTCACGAAAATCAAGAAAGGTCAAATCATGACCGAATGCGTGCCCGTACCGAGCTCGGAGCATGTTGCAGAAATTGTTGGTAGACGAGGATGCAAGATCAAAGCGCTCCGGGCGAAGACGAACACTTACATTAAAACCCCGATGCGTGGGGAGGAGCCAGTGTTTGTGGTTACCGGCCGAAAGGAGGACGTCGCAATGGCTCGAGGAGAAGTTCAATCCGCTGCTGAACATTTCACACAAATTCGCGCAACTCGTAAAAAGCACGCGATAATAAACGGTCCAACTAACGCGACGTCCGACAGTAATCGTTCACCCGAGAACCATCACCGTGAAAGTTCGAGTCCCTTACCGAATCGTAGGGGTGGGGTGGTGGTGGGGTCCAAAGGGGCGACCATTAAACGAATCCAGAAGCAGACCCACACGTACATAGTGACACCGAGTCGCGAAAAAAAGCCAGTGTTCAAAGTAACGGGTCTTCCCGAGGAACGTGGAGAAAGCAAAAGCGGAAATCAAGGCCTGCATCGCCACGAGGACCGGCACTCCAAAACAGAACACTGACAATGAATATAAGAATAACGGTTTCCGGATGGAGACTTGTTATGCCTTTATATTACTGTTTGTTATTGATATAGTACCTAAATTTCTGGTCTCATTATTTTCATTATCCTTTAAAGGGGGATGTAGTGATATTTAAGATATCTATGTTATGCCGGCTATATAAGCCAGAGGCATCTCTCTCGTCAGTCTCTTTCCATCTCGACACACTTATAATAAAGGACGTATTATACCTATCGTGTGTTGAACACTACAGTTTAAATTGGAGTTAGGGTTAGTTCTTGGGTTAAGATTAGTGTTTAGACCAGGGTAAGGAATAGGATAGGATTAGGATATTCATCTTTATTCCCGTGAATGGGAAAACCAAGGGGGTTATCACACGGGCAATCGTCAGATCACCTCGCGCCCATCGTTGGGTTACCGTAGCTATTACACTGTGTTGTATATGATAGACACGTTCCTTCAATTTTTGGTAGAACCCATTAATCCGCCTGGGTTCAGGCAATGCCCATAAAGTGCCTTGTCCAAGGACACAACCGACTAGCCAGCGACCAGAATAGTTTTTATAGTTTAGTGAGCAGTTTCCCTCCTTTTAGTGTTGCCTGTCACTAACATAAGGGGTGCAGGGTAAGGGTATATATTGTTATATGACTTAATACCTTTACCCTGTTCCGCTCATATGATAAAAAACCTTCTTTTCGCTCGTGATAAACCCCGTCCGCTTAAGTTAATGACAATATGGCCCGCCCGCTAATGATATGGTGTGTTGTCCTGCCCACAGATTAGTGAAGCCTTACAAAATATTGCGTCAACATTGTTTGTTATATGTTAATAATGTTACCTCTTCCAGCTGTTGTAACACTTGGGACGAAGTCAGGTGTTCTTCGTCGTCGGACAAACCGCTGATATTTAACGTGTCGTCCATTTATCAGATTGAAATCAACCAAACAACACAGAGTAATTGAACCCGGATAAGTTCTTGCTGTTCAACAGTTGAATTGTTGTTTGAATTTCGGTCTGAAACTTCGCGAGATTCTAGGGGATTTCCCTAAATCTTGTTTCTTAGAAAACATAGATATTAATTGTAATTTTGGGATTGGGATCGGATATTCATGTTTATCCTCGTTAATGGGAAAACAAGAAAGGGTTAACACACGATCAATCGTCAGATAGCGGCCCGGTTATCGGAGCTATTGCAGTGTGTTGTATAATTGATACATTCCTTCAATTTGGTAGAACCCATTAACATACCGGTCGGATGAGCCCCGGGTACCATCACCGTGTACAGTCGTGTGGCCGAATTTTCTGTATAAAATGACTCTCTATCGTGCCAACGGACCTTTTATCACGGGGCATGAAAAGCACATAGAGCGTTATAACATTAAAAAATCACATCATGGAAATCGTTGAACAACCAAATCTATTGTAGTGTAATTTAAATCACAAGACATCAAATAATTGTATGACAAAGTTATTGTAACTAAAGCACTTTTGTAACCGACAAAATATACAGAGAATTTGAAGGCGAATTAAGTAACCAGGGAACCTGATCGTTTCTGCATGCAGCAACATATATCGTACAGTGTGGTGGGTGGCACGACCTTCTCCAGTTTCAACAGTAATTTTTTTGCGCCGACAAACTTCGCTCCTTTATACTTGCCACTCTTTGTAACACTGCCTCTCAAATCGCTATCGGTGGGCTACTTATTACTCCCTTTGATTGAAGTACAGATAAAGACCATACATATTGCAAATTGTTAATTTAATCAACAAATGCTTATTTTATTATGCTAACAATGTACCACTAGCCAAACCGAATTCGTTAATACGCCAAACCGATTTCGATAAAATACCACATCTTAAGATTTTTGGGATAAGGAGCTATCAAATAACTTAGGGAGGAATATAAACAACTGAATGGTCCTGAAACGGAAAATTATAATTTCAATTATACCTCGCCTGCTTGATTTATACGTTTTTGCTTGCAGAATTTTAGCGTGTTAAATGAATGTTGTTGAACACTAAGCGATGAATAACCCATGTTTATTTGTTGTTTTTTTACCAAGTGAAAGTCATGCAGGGGTCGTCACTAAAGGACGGATTTTGTTTATATGAGAAGATATATGCATCGGTCGCGTTAACCGCTTGGCCACACGACTGTACTGAATAACCCTTGTTGGACACTCGCTTAACTTGGTTTTGATATAAATCACCGAGTGCTCGGTAAGCTTCTTGCGCGTTTTGTTTCGCAGAAACGAGTGTGTGCATCGCAGTTTTCTGCAGATCTAAGTTCCCACTGCAACAGTCAATGCGACTCCATTTACTGATTCCTATCCTTGACTCTTCCAAGAAATGACGTTTGTTTTACGAAGAATCAAGAGTTGACTAGGCCTATATATTTACCATCTGCGCAGCGCAAAACCTCACACAATCAGTCGAAGATTTTGAAGGTCGTTTGCGTGAACTGCTGATATTAGTGATGGCAGATTATACGAGTTTTGTTTTACAGATGAACAAATCAGTACTTCTATTGCTTGCGCTTTTGATCTTGATGACGACCAATGATGTAGATGCAGATTGGAGTTTTCGACGCCGTCGTTCTACTCGACGACGTTATTGGGCGACCTTCTACTCGGACGAGAAGGAACTATTTCCAGGTATTTTATTCATAGTTATTGTAAGATTCCGTAAGACTTGTTGTAAAATTTTTTGTAAGATTTTGTACGATTTTATTTATTTAATGTTAATAAGAATGTGAAAGCTATTTTTCAAATAATCTTCCGTTTACTCAACGATGTTTCTTTTAGATGAGAAAGTCCCTGAACAAGCCGAACTTAACGATTAATGGTTAGTCTCTTTATTGCATTACCTTAGATTCTGTGTTACATTGATTTTGTGTAAGTTTTTGTTTTATGCACATTTCTATTCTGTCATTTTACTTTAGCTTTCTTTAGAAATATAACATGAATGTGCACAGTAAATGAAGTGTTTTGTTTCAGGTCGGTTCGACTCACACCTCTAAAATTACCGGAATAAATAGAAACACGGTCAATATATTTTGTTTTGAATATTGAAAACAATATCTTAAATGTAGACAAATAGCCTTTTATCTGTGGGTTAGACCAGTTGTCAGGTTAGTCATGTCCTTGAGTTAAAACTTAAACATTGTTGGGTTAAGTGGGTTAGTGAGTCGCTTTTGAGGCGAAGGGTTGCAGATTCGAAACTCGTCGCTAGCTAGGCACATAATGGTCATTGCTTGAATACAGTAAAATAATGGGTTCTACCAAATTAAGGGAACGTCTGAATTATAAACAACCCACTGCAATAGGGTGACCAGTCAACTGAACCCCTTACAACTGAGCCCCTATAACTGAACCCCTTTACAACTGAACCCCATTTAACCGAAGGCTTTTAACTGAAAAGGGGGTTCAGTTGTAAAGAGGTTCAATTGAAATGGGTTCAGTTGTAAAGGGGTAAAGTTTAACTCTTTCCCTCCCAACTCGCCATATATGGCGAGTTGGTGGGAAAACATGGTATCCCGTCTGTCCATAAATGGATACAAATCTAAAAAACGATTTCTCCGCAATGCGTAATGGTAGAGACCTCAGCTATGGCTTATTTGATCAAGGAAACCCTATATTTTATTCTCTGTGATTATCGTGGAGAAATATTAAAAATGCGAGGAGTGATAGCCTTTCTTTTTCAAGGCTTCGCCTCTTATTTCTATCGATTTTACACGAATTTACACGTGACTAACTCAGCCAATAGGAGTCGTGTTAACTTGCAGAGAAGCTCTTTTTGTCAAGCAAGTCTTTCTTTACATTCTCTGTGAATTTCGTGCCGTTGAGATAAAAAGGAGAGCGTTGGTGACGTTTTCGCAGCAGGCGGTTATGCTTCGTGTTCACCAAGGCATGAATCCAGCTGGGCCTGCTGAGCGCACGATAAAGAAAAAGGCGGCGAGACTAGCTAGTTCGGTGTGCCCTGCTTTGAAGAATATTGGATATAGTATTTGCGTTTGTTTGGTTTTGTATGCCCTTTTTACACTTCCTTCACTGTTCTTTTTTATACTTTTTACTATTTTAGTTCTACAAAACTAAAAACTTCAATGCGTTTTGGTTCAAGTTTTCATAATATAGTCAGAAAAAAGGGAAATTTCAATTACAAATAGTAAAAAAACTACTGAAGATAGAAATACAGTTCGAATTTTCCTGAGTACAAAAACTATTAGACAATCTACATTCCAATTTTCATATCATTTGGGCATTCCAATAATAAGTGAGTATTTCGTTTGTCAGTGCACCTCAAATTTTTCAAAGTCGAGCAGAATTTTCTTTGCATAAAAAAGTGGTGTTCACTAAAGTTTACATAATATATTCTTTATTAGAGGTAGATTTTAGATGTGCAGCTTGTTTAAAAGAGGGATAAATTATCTTTCCAACCATACTAAATATTAAATCATAGCATAAACTTTAGAAAAACTGTGCTAATTTGAAAATGACTAAAAATTGTAAAAAACACTGCGGGACAGCATGTTTGAATTAATGCATTTGGCCGGGAGTGAAAGAGTTAAAGGGGTTCAGTTAAAAGGATTTCAGTTGTAAGGGGCTTAATTGTAGGGGTTCAGTTGTAAAGGGTTCAGTTGTAAGGGGTTCAGTTGTAAGGGGTTCAGTTGTCATGGAACCCTGCAATAGGATCCGGTAACCCGGCGGTAGACACAAGTTAATTGTGACGTAATTTCGTTGTGACGCAATTTTCGATTTATCATAGACATCAATAAAACATCAATGGGTCGAGATATCTTACAGTACCACTATGTACGACCGCATAAACAGTATATAACGCATGTTTATAATTGTAGTGAGCCTATAAATAGAGGAGTTTAGCCAAACCGATTTCGATAAATAAGACATCTTTAGATTTGTGTGAGCTATCAAATAACTTATTATATATGTCGTTAATCCTACGCTATAAATAACTGACTGGCCCTGGAAAGGCAAATCATCTAATAAAGTGTACCTTGGCTGCTTGATTTATTCGATTTGCTTGCAGAAACATATTAAGAACATTTTCAAGTGTTAAATGAATGTTGTTGAACACTAAGCGATGAATAATCCTTGTTTATTTTTGTTTTTTTTTGTTATCGAGTCAAATTCATGCTGGGATGGTCACTTTAGGACGGATTTTATATATAGAGTAAGTATATGTATCGGTCGCGTTAACCACTTGGCCACACGACCGTACTGAATAAACCTTGTTGGACACTCGCTTAACTTGGTTTTGATATAAATCACCGAGTGTTCGGTAAGCTTTTTGTGCGTTTTGTTTCGCAGGAACGAGTGTGTGCATCGCAGTTTTCTGCAGATCTAAGTTCCCACTGCTACAGTCAATGCGACTCCATTTACTGATTCCCATCCTTGAAGAAATGACGTTTGTTTTACGCAGAACAAAGAGTTGACCATATATTTACCATCTGCGCAGCGCAAAACCTCACACAATCAGTCGAAGATTATGAAGGTCGTTTGCGTGCACTGCTGATATTAGTAATGGCGGATTATACGAGTTTTATTTTACAGATGACCAAACCACTGCTTCTACTGCTTGCGCTTTTGATCTTGATGACGACCAATGATGTAGATGCAGATTGGAGTTTTCGACGACGTCGTACTACTCGACGACGTCATTGGTCAACCTTCTATTCAGAAAAGGAACTATTTCCAGGTATTATATTTATTATCATTGTAAGATTCCATAAGACTTAGTGTGAAGTTTTGTGCTAATTTGCTATTTTTGAAATAATCTTACGTTTACTCAACGATGTTTCTTTTAGATGAGGAAGTCACTGAACAAGCCGAACTTAACGATTAATGGTTAGTCTCTTTATTGCATTAACTTCTGTGTTACATTGATTTTGTGTAAGTTTTTGTTTTTATGCACATTTCTTATTTGTAATTTTACTTTAGAAATATAACATGATTATGCACAGTAAATAAAGTGTTTTTTTCAGGTCGGTTCGACTCACACCCTAAAATTTACCGGAATAAATAGAAAAACGGTCAATATATTTTGTTTTGATTATTAAAAACAATAGCACAAATGTAGCAGAAGCCTCTTGTGGATTAGACCAGTTGTAGGCTAAGGTTAGTCATGTCCTTAAGTAGGCCTTAGAACTTGAACATTGTTGGATTAGTGAATCGCCTTTAAGCCGAAGGGTTGCATATTCGAAACTCGTCACTAGCTAGGCACATAATGGTTATTGCTTGAATTTAGTAAAATAATGGGTTCTACCAAATTAAAAGAATGTCTCAATCATACAACTCACTGCAATATCTCCGGTAACCCGACGGTGGGTGCGAATATGACGATTGCCCCTGTTTTAACTACCCTTGTATTTGCCCATTCCCCAGAAAAACATGAATATCCTATCCTTTTCATTCAAATTCAAGCTGATTACGTTAGCCGCACGTAACACTCGTCACGTGTTTCATCGACAATAACTCGAGTTTGTTTTTGCGGGGCTCAGGTTTGAATCCATGATGGGCTCGTCCCTAAGACCTTTTGTTGAAATCCATGATTGGCTCGATATATGTATCGGTCGCGTGAACCATTCGGGCACACAGCCGTACAGTCAATGACTCAAGTTTGTCTGTACTTATTTCAATATGTAACAAATTATTATATTTGTGTAGTAAAGAGCTATCGTTCGACGCTTAGTGATATATATCGTTAATCCTGCCCTTTAAATTGAGTAGCTCTAGTCACTGACGCAGTAGCGCTTAAAAAAGTAATACTTGTCAAATGAATCTTATTTCAGGAAGTTACAAGTTTAAAATCACCCGTTTACAGTTGCTTATGACCTTAGGAAAAGTGATGAACAGTGAAAAGTCATAATTTCAAAACATGAAAAAAATATATTTTAAATAGCGCCACCTGTCGGTCCGCATTATAGAGAGCTTTGTTCTTCCGAGGAACGGCAAGGTTTGTTGACAGAAATTTTTTCTGTTCAGTTCTTTTTTTGGTGTTTTATAACGAAAATTACAGGGATTTATTAAGTTGAATTCGGGGTTATGGTACTTTTACTGAACAAAATAGGATACCGTTTTAAATTACGGTGATTATAGTCGAGGTTAATCAGATTTTAGAACTCTTTAATTACGAGTTACGCCTAACAGCCTTGAGACGATTTTGCCGGGCTTTCGAACAATCTTCCTACACCTTAAACTGTATAATGTTGTCAAAGCTGAATTGCCCTTTGATATGTTAAATTGGAAACCAAAAGATGGAGAAAAAGCATAATACTACATTATTATTCGTTTATATTCAATGAGAACTTAAAGCTTATACCCTGATCAAATCTTTAAGAGAACTCGCATGTGGGAAGATTAAAATATGACGTGGGAGTTATAAAACTCAGTATTAATACTATAACAATGGCATGCGGTAAAAGTATAAGGCGGCAAACTGCCTTTTTATGTGAAATAGTCTGTTTTGTCCCGTTGCTACAAGAAATGTTGGTTTACAGGTTATAGCCAAAATCTTTTGGTTTGCTTACTACTTTGCATTTCTCATCATAATTCGTCATACTTCTCAAATTGGTTTCTAACAATTTATTACATTTCTGTTTTAAAGTTGAGAGTTTATGAATATTGACGTGTACTGTGTAGTGCCCAGTGTGTTATTACATAATAAATATTGACATATTCCCATGTGGCCAATACAAATGTATGGGTATTTATAAGGAAACTGTGCTGGCCAAAGCCCAAACATGTGTTATATTCGAATTGTTATGTTTTAAATGTTGTAGATGCATATTTAAATATTGGTGCCTAAATTTGTACGATATCTTGATAAGGAGTCTCACAATATTGAATATTTCACCTCATTTGCTTGTACATACCACTTACTTAAAAAAGTTATAACGTTAGTTCCATATAATTTGGTACACGCGATGACATGATTATTGGGAAAAGTTGTTATTAAAATTAACAAACCAAAAGTAATTGAATAAGCTATGCAGTTAGAACCTATGCAAAATGCTTGTTTTATTATATTGGCTCTTCTGTTTTTAATTGTTGTTTTTAAATAGTTCCTTTAAACCTTTTCTAAAAGTAAAAAAAAATTGGATAAAAATCGGGTAATGTAAGATAGCATCAGGGTTAAAGCCACATCAGGGTTAAAAGTTGAATTGGCAGACCAAGATAAATAAGTAGTGGTCGCAACAGTACATGGATGGGTGGTGATTCATGGCCCTAATATTATTTAGGTCTTACATTGTAGAACAAATAATGTTACATATAGTTGTCCCTGATAATGATTATGCTAATAATCAAAACTATGTTATTCATCTATCATTCCATTTCATAGCAGTACGTTCATTCACTACATGGTGGTAAGATCTTATGTTTTTGCACTGACCCTAGATAGGCCAGTAGTCAGGCATGTGAAAGCAATATTTCCAAGCCGTGAGTTTGTTTCTTATCAAAGGCCAGATTTTTCGTGCCTTGTAAAGGTAGGACTTTCATAGTGTTTTAAAATCTAACACTATTGTTTTACAATGTTTATTTATGTTATAACTTTGTTCAACTGACTGTTTTTCCACGATATTTACATTCGCTTTGTTTGGGTTGTGCAGCAATAGATGTAAAAGATTTCTCACAATCTTAACAGATAAAGTAGAATAATACTAGTAATTGGAAATCTATAATTCATACGATGAGTGATTGCCTGTGTTAACGCCGCATTATGCCATTATTCCACCAGCTGGAATAAACTGAGTGCTGATATTCCATTGAAATAACAAATCTTGGAACAATAGTGATAAACTGTTTTTAAAATGAAGCATGTTAGTGCTTATGATTTGAAATCTCACTATTTTATATTTTTTCGTTCTATGCAAATTTTGAGATAAAGTGACTAGGGTGGGTGGTCAGGTAATTCGACGATTGCTCTTTTAATAAGCCACTTTTCCCATTTACAGGGATAATAGATTCGGTGGCTGCGTCCACTATATTTATTAAATTATATCACTTTTTTATTTTTTTAAATGACGCGTTTTAATGAACGTTCGTTTTACCGTCTTTTCCTGTTTCTGTTTCGTGATTTTTGATGCGTTTGCAATTTTTTTAATACTAAGGCAAAAAATATATAAACTAAACATGAATATCCCATCTTATCGGTAATACTGGTCAAATCTCCACAGGTTTAGTTAGGGTGTTAAGAAGGACTGTGTGCAGGTCCCAGCTAATTATGCCTGTTGCTGCAGGCGTGACAAATGAATTAGAACGCTGTCTTCCCTCAAACCATGGTAGTATATCGTCTGCATCATCATCAACAAGTTGTTTTAACCCAAACATTCCAGACACGGTGAGTGGGCCGCTGGAGTCGACCCCCTCATGTTCTATGGCATTCAACAAGAACTACTCACAGACGTATGAACAGGTACGCTGGTTTGGTATGTGTAGCGAATCAATAGCGGCAGTTTTTATACATTGTACAAAATATTCTTAGTACATACTGTACAGTGTACACAATATTTTCATATACAACATACTGCTCCGATAAAACCCAACGGTGGGCGCAAGGTGATCTGACGATTGCCCTAGTGTTCACCCATTGGTTCACATTCACGGGATTAAACATGAATATTCTATCCTATTTTAAGTAAAAAATTTACCCAATACTTCTGCGTACAATAGTTTAGACACACATTGCATACAAAGTACCAACATGAAAACTGTATATAATGGTGTAGTAATCGCAACCCTTGTATTATCATGTTAATAACAGAGCCAAAAATCCATCAAATTTGGGCGAGTAAGAATTCACTCCATGTTGAAGCTAACAAGTATTCCACCAAGTATTCCAAGATACTTCTATTTATTACACAACTATGTTTGCGATTTTGGGGTAACGGGCACGTTTGTAATAAATAGAAGTATCTTGGAATACTTGGTGGAAAAACGGTCACCATAAAAGTTAATTAGTTGCGTGAGTTAAATCTTACTTGCTCGGCGTGCGTCACGCGAGTGCTTAAGCGAATCTTTCTCGCATGGATTGTTGACCCTGTAATACTGTTGCAACTTCTTTTTTCAACCTCGTTACAACATTGGATTCTCACCCCCAGTATAACCAAGACCCCAGCGCACTTTGTTACACCCGACACTCAGAAGCCCCACTTGTCTACGAGCTCCCAGCCCCCTCCAACCCACCCGGGGCCACAGGACAACCCCACACCTCACATCACCCACCTGGCTTTGACGCCAGGGAATTCCATCGTCGGAGACTCTTAACGCCTCCAGGTAACATTGGAAGCAAAATCCATGATCATCGTATCAACATTCTATATGTCTAATGGGTTAGTCTGGTGGTTTGTGTGTCGCCTTTCAGTTAAAGTGTTGCAGGTGCGAAACTGGTCAAGGCACGACATTTTGCAAGGCACTTTACGGACATTGCCTCAACCCAGTGGATTAATAAGTTCTACTAAATTTATGGGTTATGTGAATCATACACAACACATTACAATAGCTCTGGTAACCCGGCGGTGGGCGCGAGGTGATCTGACGATTGCCAGTGTATTAACCCTCTTGGTTTTCCTATTCATTGGGATAAACATAAATATCAACATTCTATGTTTGCACACAGGAGTGGCTTGAAGAGGGAATTACTTCCGCGACCCACACCACGCCCCCTCACCCGTATTATTCCAAGAAAGGTTTGTTTATATTGGTGGTTTATTTTAATATAAAACCAGCATGATGCTCTCTATTTCTCTTTAATATCACAGCATTGAATAAACATTATTTTATAAAGCTGGTTTAGAAAGTATAGGATGCTAGGACCCTTGGGAATCCATGCACTCAGCTAGCCCTACTATACTGCACACTACAGTTGGGCAGTTGCAAACTGCAATAATCACTGAAACTTACAAAATATTCAAATTATGGCCCACAATACGATAAAAGCAATAGTTTGATATACAATAACAATATGTTTCTTTTCCTTTCATATGATGAAATTGATAAAACTAACTAATAACAATATTATGAATATAAAAACATTGATTAGTCTCAATGAAACTGTGTTTCTGTTTTAAAATAAGTAAAGAATAATGAATTTTAAACTTGTAATGTATTCCCAAGTTATTTTGATAATGTTATTATCATGTTTTGCACTATGTGTATAGCCTATCTAACTAAAGTATTTAAAACTAATCTAAAAATTTAAAATTGGGTTGTAATTTGGTTGTAAAAATTCTACTGTAATGATGACCCTGAACTGCTATGTTGCCTGTGTATATGGCTGTATATAGAAGATATAGGTACTTGTGTATATTATATTGTGTAGTGGTTAGTTACATAGGTATGTGGTGCAGCCTTAGTATTAGTGAAGCAGTGTATGTGGTTTGATACTTTTTTTGCGCTAACATGTTTGGAACAACTTGAAATTAGTTAAAAAAGTGTTTATTAAGAATGATCTGGCTGATTTAATGTGTACAGACTCTTAAGCCGGGCCCAAAGAAATTAATCAAACTATATAGTTGCAGAAAATCTTGCGCTATTCAAACAAAGACGAGCCAATGCATTTGTATAATATATATTCCCACTACTGAATAGTCTGTTCATTATTCAAATAGAATTATTTTAAGATGCAGTTATCAAGCATACATTCCTTATAAATACACAAGCTGGTCTTTGTTCAAATTGTGCATTCTTTTCCACCACAACTGATAGTTTAGGAGTGGGTTTTTGATCAGATTTTAATCCTTACGCATTGGTTCCATTCCAGTCGGACAGTCCGACGCGCAAACGACTTCGTACCTCATCGTGCAACGAGTTGCCGGGTTTCCATGCCAACCAGCGACCAATGGATCAAGATCATGTGAGGTACGCATCACTTCCTTTATATAGCACCGCATTCGACATGATTGTGGGATTATTATGGCTAAGTTGGCTCAATCACCTTTAAAGCAAATGTGGGAGGGTTATCCGGCCGAATATTGGACATATTACGGTTATGTCTTAATATTGGAAGGATTGGCTTAGTGGGTTAGTTTACTTTTTAGCCGTAAGGTTGTGAACTGCTGATCGCTAGCCAGTTGGTTGTGTCCTTGGGCAAGGGACTTACAAAACATTGCCTTAACCCAGGGTTTCAATGGTTCTATTAGAATAACACCAACATATATACCCAGGCCATATACCCGATTGCTATATATGTAAGTTCCACATACCCCACAATTCCATTACCATATACAAATACATAGCTAACCCACAATTCCCACCCAGACGTCGAGTTTCCTCGTTAAAGAAACGTGTTGCGCAGCACTTGGGAGGGGACGAACACCTCCCATTGGTCAATTCCCTCGGTCATGTGACCCAACCCTCTTTGGTAAGTAAACACTTGGTGTCAGTATAGATCTCCTGAGCTTCCTGGTGTGGCTGTTAACTAGAAATGGGGGGAACTAAAAGGAGGATAGTTTTAAACATGGGGTTGAAGTTAGAGATAGTTCTGAGGTTAAGATTAATATGTTTAGGAAAGGATTAAAATTAGTTTTTATAATTTTAGTGCAGTTTCCCTCCTTTCCGCTTTTCCTGCTTTAGTGTTGCCCCTAGAAATGTAACAAAAGAAAAGAATGATTTGACTAATAATTTATTTAGTTATCATCATAAGGGTCTCATGAAAAGCCCTAAAATGTAAAAAAATGTATCCAAAAAAGAGTAACAAGCAATGTTATGCCAGAATATTTGGAAAATAATGAATGGTTGGCATAATGTGCATTGTGTTTGATTGATATACACAAATAACCACATATCCAGCAACTCAGTCCTAGTTCCGGTGAAACAAAACAAACACAAATTTGCAAGTTGTCTCATTATGTGGGCTGACTCAATGTTTTGTGACATCATAGAACCTCCCACCTCGATGCCTGATTGAATATGATGTCATAATGATATGCACAAAGCGCATTGTGTATTCATACATGGTTGCTATATATAATGTGGAGCATAATGCATGGAGTTGTAACAAAGTTTAAAGCCGGAATAGTAATTTTATCTTAATAAGACTGGATAGTATTTGATTAATAAGGAAATAAACTTTGTTTGAAACACCTCATTAAAATCAAAATTACTATTCTAGGTTCATGTTTTTTCTCTCTAACATAATAATTATTGCATCATTAAAGCTCTCATTTCCTGGTGCTAAAAGTTCCGGTAACCTAAAGATGACATTAGATGATCAGATGGTAACCATAGATGAATCATTCAACATGATTTTACTACACCAGCATACAAATAACACATTTATCAGTCTGTTAGCCTGTGTCTGGTAAAAAATCTACATTCACTCTAAACCTGAGTAAACTTTTATTGAAATAAGGTACCAAATTAGTGCAATAAACCACAAATAAAGTGTAGGGTCTGGTATGCCGCCCAGATTCGGTGATTCTATGGCTATACGTTGCTTTTAAGGATAAAATAGGATATTCCTGTTTATCCTCGTGAATGGATAAACCAAGGGGGTTAACACACGGGCAATCGTCAGATCACCTCGCGGTCACCGTCGGGTTACCGGAGCTATTACAGTGTGTTGTATATGATAGACACGTTCCTTCAATTTGGTAGAACCCATTAATACGCTGGGTTCAGGCAATCTCCGTTAAGTGCCTTGCCCAAGAACACACTTGGCTTGCTAGCGAACAATTTCGAACCTGCAACTTTTCGTTTGAAAGGCGACACTTAACCACCAGACTAACCGGTCGGACGAATAATGGAGCCCAGCCATTGTTGAGTTATTTTGTTTCGGCATGTGTTTTAACGAGCGTTACCAAACTGTTAACCCATGTCTAGTTATGTCCTATCGAAACTAATGGTCCAAAATTTGTTTAAAAAACTAAACTTCAATCGAAACCTGCAATGTGCACAAACCAAACAATCCACGGTGTTAAAGTTTACTGATATCCTAGAATGAAGATTCAACATCGGATCATACCTACTTCGAGTCTGGTGGGATGAACTCATGTGACCTTCCCAGCAATGACACTGAAAGGTTCGTAGATATTCTACTATTAGGATAAGATATTCTTGTTTATCCCTGTGAATGGGAAAACCAAGGGGGTTAACACATGGGCAATCGTCAGATCACCTCGCGCCCACCGTGGGGTTACCGGAGCTATTGCAGTGTGTTGTGTATGATTCACACGTCCATCAATTTGGTAGAACCCATTAATCTGCTGGGTTCAGGCAATGTCCGTAAAGTGCGTCGCACTAAACCACCAGAGACCAGACCATATAATCTGTATTTTTACGCGCACCAGTATAAAGTTGAAACTCGTTAATTTTCTATGTTTGTAGGAATGTTGATTTCTGAATGAAAATTGAAATTTAATTCAAAAGATTTCAAAGTTCTGTTTGAATTCTAACAAATGTTCATATGTTCCTATATATTGCAACAAGATGAGTTTTATTTCTTTTTTTGAGGTAGAAAAACTGATAGCTTTGCAAATATATTTTCTTCAGTTCACAGTAGGGATGTTTAGGAATCAAATTGACCTTTATTTCCTTTCTATAATTTACATTAGAATAAGTAAAAACGTATAGATTTGAAATCAATTTGATTCTGATAAAGACAGTCTTTCCTGTGTTATCGAGCTCCTGTCGTGCCGGTGGAAATTATGGGATCCCATAAACATTAATGTGCGGTTCTTAACTCAGTTTGTGTTTTAAAATTTTACCCTTTTTTACTGTGGTATAAATGTGTGTGGGTGGTGTATAGAACACAGCAACAAAATATTTAAAGCGTTTTGGCGTTTTGGAGTGCATGTAATTACCTTCTTTTTTTACCAGGCTCAGTTTCAATCCCATGATGGGCTAGTAACTCGATCCATTTTTTTATATGTGGAATTGGTATATGAATCGGTCGCGTTAACTGGCCACACAATCATAGCGTTCGATGTTTGGATGTATTTGTATTTATCTTAATCATGATCGCAGGTTCTCGGGCATTATGCCCTCTAATGGTGGAATCCCCCCTCTCCCCTATCCTCGCGACTTACACCGGAACTCACCCATCCATCTTGGGGATTCCCCCATGGTTCAAGGTAACCCCACCCCCAGTGGCAACATGGGTGCAAGCCAAGTGCACAACAGAATGCCGGTGGATAACCCAGGTAGACCATCTGTTCATTGATGACTCATTATGGGATGACTCATCAGATTATTATCCCAGGAGTGTAACACTTTCATAAACCCCTTGTTATTTAATCATAATGCAATGTATTTGTATATATGCATAAATTTTCATCCCAACCAAGCAACATGCAGAGTTAAATCAACTCCAGAAAGTTTGATTGTTACTAAGCCTGTTTCATAACTATCTTAGAGACCCAACCCTGTTATACTATACTAGACACCCCACATATTAGACCCAACCCCCCCATATCACCCCCCCCCTCCCCCCACCTACCAGGTGACCATGGCAACCGAGCAGTGCCTCAACAACCGACCAATCAACGGAGATCAGCCCTCCATCGCCACCCAGTGGTGCTGGGTATTGACAGGATGCAATATACGAGCGCGTTGCCGATATCTGTCCCAGTATCCATGGCAGCGTACCCCGGGTACAGTGGGGCAACTCATACGGGGCCGTGCACCATTCCACCCCGTGTAGTTGGTGAGTCCATTATTCATATTTGTGACCAATCTCTTGTGGTTGAAATGCTTTTGTCATCTTGCTGCCTAGATTATGGTTGATTGCATTGATTATGTTGATACAGTTGATCGTGGCCAAGTTAATAAGTGCAGTTGATAATAGTAAGGTTGATTATGTTGATCACGATCATGTTATTTAAGTTGATTGATTATGTTGATAAAGCTGATTGATTGTGTTGATATAGTTGATCGATTATGTTGATTAAGATCATGTTGATAAAGATCATGTTGATCATGTTGATAAAGCGGATTGATTGTGTTGATAATGTTGATTGATCATGTTTATCGTGTTAATAAAGCTGATTGATTATGTTGATATAGCTTATTGATCGTGTTGATATAGTGGATTGATCATGTTGACATAGCTGATTGATCATGTTGATAAAGCTGATTGACCGCTTTACATCCCAGCGTTCCCGACGCAGACTGCCCCCGTCCTATCAACCTGCACCCGACCCCCCATCAATGTGCAGCAACAACCCCCACAACCCCAGCACATCACCCCGTACCCCTACCACGATCTGCAGCAACTCTACCCCCAACCAGCCCCCCTACCTTACCCCACCATTCCAATATCCCGACCCAACCCCCCACAACGTAAGTACCAAACATGGCTGATCCATCATGCTTCTACCTTGTTTGCGTGTCGTGTGCAAAATAATGTGGAGGTTTTGTGGATGAAGTGCATTTATGAGGAAAAATAATACAAATTAAGTTCCATAAGCGCTAATTTTTCCGTAATCATTTTTCTTGACCACCCCCTATAACTTGACCCACTACCCCCCCATATATTGACCCACCAGCCACCACCCGCCATAACTTGACCAACCCCCCCCCCATAAATTAACCTACCCCCTCGTAACTCAACCCACCACCTCCATCCCCAGAAACATCTCGCTCAACACAAGTCGATCACCTCGTTTCTGCCATCGGGGGGAGCCAGAGAGCAATATACCCGATCCCCACCTTCGCAGGACAGAACCGACCAATCAGCTCCACCCATTCGCCCCAGGTGATCGGTTACCGTGGCAATGTGTTGTATCGGGAGTCTCAGTGTGGGGGAATCCCCGCCCGACAGCCCAGCCAACCCACCTACCCCCACATCTACTATGGTGATCGCTACATGCGAGGACAACAAATGGTGAGTTCACAAACCACCTATGACAAAACTGACGCCACGGGGCGATACTAAAAGAGGGAAGGAGGGAAACTGCTTACTTAAACTATGAAAGTAATTTAAACCCTGCCCTAAACACTAATCTCAGCCCCAGAACTAACCCAAACTCCAACCCCATGTTTAAAACTTACCCTTATGCCTTAATCTTCATTTTAGTGTGCAGTTTCCCTCCTTCCCGCTTTCCCTCCTTCTAGTTTTCCCCGACACCACGTCGTTAAAATACGTGCGCTGCTAGCGGGAAAAGCGGATACGTTTGCGTTCCAACTCAAATCTTACGGAGAAGCATTTATTATGAACACGTTTCGTCCGAATAACTGTTGCCGTCTTCCGTGCAATTTTGTAGAGCGGGAAAATGGCTGCTCCAGGTTATAGCTGGCGTGGGAATTTACGATTGTTTCACATAATTGTGATTGTTACGTAAGATATAGCATATAGGATAGGATCAAAAGCAAAAGAATTCGGTTTAAAAAGCAGTGAATAGGTGCTATCATTTCCTTACCTTTACTACTATACCTCATATCGATTAATTTGCTTTATATATGTTTGCTTTTAAAACCCGTTAAAAAAGCAACATACAATATAGCCGATACAGAAAGAGAAAGCGTACAAAATTCTAATACGAAAGTCGTTGTATTACGTCATGGAAAATATAAAAATTACAATTTTTTTAAAATTATACAAACGCGTCCAAAATATGGGGGAAAACTAAAAGAAGGGAAGGAGGGAAACTGCACACTAAAATGAATGTAAGGGATATTAGAGTTAGTGTTTAACATGGGGTTGGTGTTAGTTCTGGCGTTGAGATTAGTTTTTGGGGCAGGGTTGAATTAATTTCCATAGTTTTAATGAGCTGTTTCCCTCCTTCCCTCCTTTTAGTGTTGCCCCCCACTTGCCATCATTATGACTTTGTAATACTTTATATTCTCCGCAGCAAATCCCATATCCAGGGGGAATCCCCGGCGAACGACACGACGATGAGTCGCTAGGTGGCAGTGCTCAGCGTGGAGTTGCCATGCCAACCACGCTGATGCCGGCAGTACCAGCGGCGTTGTATCACCATGACTACGACCAACCGCAGGTAATGGGGGTGCGTTCTGTGCAATGATAGTGCCTGGATGCTAAAAGACGGGATTATATAACAAGAGAAATACATTGAAATACTTTTGTAAACTGATAGGGTTAGGATTGGATAACTATTTTTGCATTTGCATACTTTTAAAATCATCGCCGTTAGGGTACGCTAGTAAGTATATAATCGCAGTTCAGTGTTTCCATATTTTAGTTTAAAAAAAAAACTGAACTACACTTTATATCCCATAAAACGTACAATAAGCAACGACGCCACATATACAACGCATTGATGACGTATTGTTCCGCAGAATGGTCACCGGATGGCGACATCGAGCAACCTACATTCCCACCCTATCGTAGTATCGCCATGGAACCTTCCTCACATGTTGCCTCCTGTGCCACAGTTCGTAGCTTTCCCGTTGTAAGTTTGTGTGTCCTTTTACCCCTGCGACATTCCCGTCAAAACTGTGGGGGAATCCCCGTCTAACCATGGGGTTTTCCTGTCTAACCATGGGGTATTCTCTCTAACATGGGCATTCTTGTTAAACCGCGGTGGAATTTCCGTATAATATAGAACAGCGTTGTTTATTACGTCATTGGTATGTGGTAAATTCCACCGATTCTGTATGAAATATAGTTTTAACCTCCCTTTCTTGTGGGTTAATGGGATAGCTTGAACATATTTACTTTTTGCAAGGCTTAACGGACATTGCCTGAACCCAGCGGATTAATGGGTTCTACTAAATTAAAGGAATACGTCTATCATATACAACACGCTAACACACAAAAATAGCTCCGGTAACCAGACGGTGGGTGCGAGGTGATGTGTGTAATCACTTTTCTGTGTTCTACCAATTAAATATTGAGTTACCTATCTTTTTGTGAGTTACTTTACAAGTTCAATTAGTGGCTTGGGTTAAAGTGAATAACCCCCCCCCTTACCCCTATTAGGGGCTTGGGTAAGTGAATAAACCCCCTACATTATAGGTCCACATTGAATAAACCCCTCACCCCTATATTCACACAGACCCACGTTATATTCACACAGACCCACGTTATATTCACACAGACCCACGTTATATTCACACAGACCCACGTTATATTCACACAGACCCACGTTATATTCACACAGACCCACGTTATATTCACACAGACCCACGTTATATTCACACAGACCCACGTTATATTCACACAGACCCACGTTATATTCACACAGACCCACGTTATATTCACCCAGACCCACGTTATATTCACCCAGACCCACGTTATATTCACACAGACCCACGTTATATTCACACAGACCCACGTTATATTCACACAGACCCACGTTATATTCACACAGACCCACGTTATATTCACCCAGACCCACCTTATATTCACCCAGACCCACCTTATATTCACACAGACCCACGTTATATTCACACAGACCCACGTTATATTCACACAGACCCACGTTATATTCACCCAGACCCACGTTACCCGGCTTCATGTTCAACCCCTTCATGACCTTACGACCTCTGCTCTCATTGGATGACGAGGTCGACCCAAGCAATTATGAGGTAACAATGGTATGACATAATAATGGAGGAATTACCGCGAAATCTCCTTGATCACCCCTCGGGAGTTCCGTGGTCGGCAATCATCGACGACTTAATCCATCCGCTTAATCTCGCTTAAATTTAATCCCGCTTATCCCTGATCTCCGTGAAATTATTTTCATCGCGCAGTGATTGCTGGTCATATATCCTGTTTGTTACGTAGATATTGATTAACAATAACAATAGGCGCTGATCAGCTTAGCGGAGCGGTTGGGGGAGGCGAAACCGCAGGGGTTGTCGAAGCCGCGTATCGAGCAGTTGACGTCATACCGGTACAAGGTTGGTGCAAGCAAGTCTGACCAACCGATATGTGTGGTCTGCATGTCGGAGTGGGAAGCCAAGCAATTACTACGTGTGCTGCCGTGTAAGCACGAATTCCACGCGAAATGCGTCGACCGATGGCTCCGGGTAAGATATGTTTCTTCTTTTAGTTCGTTTTAATTCAGGCATGGGCAACATACAGCCGTAAAGTGATTTCGACCGTCCCGCAGACTGTATCTAACCATACTCTGAGTTGGCCCCTTCATTAGTGAATAAATATGTGGTTAGGATATTGAATATTATTCATCTAATAATCCGGCCCATTAAGAACTTCATTTTCCCACATCTGGCCCGCCGACTAGAGAAGTTGCCCACCCCTGGGTTAATTCCTTTAGTATAGTGGTCAACCGTTTTACCGGAAGTGTCTTTAATGCACGCTGATTACAAAAAATACGGTATACAGCATAGATATATCCCGACAAGTTAAAAGTTTGTGTTGTATAATCCCTCTGTAAGTGGTTAACTTTTCCTGTGTTATCGCCATATATTAACCAACCAATTTATCCATAGTCCTGACAAGTTAAAGATAACCTGACTACATACCATAGGATGGCGTGTTAAAGCTTGTAGTGTATGTTTGCAATGTATAGTTCTTTTTAATTCATGCATGGGCAACATACGGCCCGTGAAGGGAATTTTGACCGGCCGCAAACTGTATGTAACCATGCCCTGTAGTTACGATATTAACCCACCAACCCATCCACAGTCCAACCGCACCTGCCCCATCTGCCGAGGAGACGCCGGTCAACCTCGCTCCGCTAGGAGGCGCATTCCCGTCGCCCGCTAACCACCACTGCCGCTGCTACAATGTGCATTGTTACGTCATATGCTCATAAGATTTTACTTAGACACGAATTACCCACGATTTGATAGCTAATAACCACTAGCGCGTGATGATTAACGCATGTAATGTACTTCTTAGTGTGACGTTGTAATTGGTAGTTTCCAGAAAGATGGGCGACATCTAGCGGCCCAAATGTCGTGCCTTCTGCGCAGTATTGTTATTAATCGGACCGAAGATGAACTATAGATGTAGTACAACTAGCTGGATATTGCGGCACCTTTTCACATCGCTTCATGCAGTTTCTTCTTTCTTTAGGATGGCACTTCCATTTTTGCGTTTTCACTCGTTTTTTTTTAAGTTTTCTTGTTGTAGTTGATCGGCGATTTTGCCATCTTTTTGCGGTAAATGAAGTGTTTTGATTCCCGCCAAATTGATTTCGTGGCTTCGATTGTCCGAAGCTATTTCTTCGTTGTTTGTTCATTTTGTTTCGTCCCGTAGCAAATCCGGAAGAGATTCGTATGTTACCCGCCTCATCCGCCCCCACAACTCCCCATGCTACTTATATTATCTTGGAAATCATTTAAACCAGATCTCATTCCCTGGGATTCCCCCACCCCGAAAGTGTGTGTGTATGTGTGCTGTGCGCGTGTTACATCACAATAGCCGATATGGCGTCATAAACATTAACAAGTTGTAATTATAACTAACGAGAGTGGCAACAATTAGAGGAATTGTGTCCCAACTATCGTGGAAGGCGTCGGTCGCCCGACGTCGAAGTCGCTCTCAATACACTCTGTGTGCATATCTCGTCTCGTTATCTTGATTATATGAGGGGAAAGGAGACATTAAAATTAAGATTGGTGTGCTAGGGCTGAGGTTAAATTTAGATTAATGCTGTTTTATATGTTAGTTATTAAGTTTACCTAGATAAAGCTGGCAAAAGAAAGGTTTTTAAGCATTTGGATTATAAAAGTTATAAAAAAAATAAATGAATTTTGGTGACAGAACTGCAGTTGGGAGTTGGGGTTAGTCCTATGCTTTCTTTGTTAGTTAGTTTTAATTTTTTTTTAAACTTTACGTTTATCGGAGAAACTAGGTTGTTTTCCAAAAAACACAGAAATTATACAGCAAGCCAATTATAAAACATGTTATATAACAGCTGTTGCTTCCGAAGTTAGAGCAAAGTGTCTCTTTATTTAGCCTGTGCAGTGACCCGTGAAATTGGGAAAGCTTGATTTAAAAGGGGTGGTGTCCATTCCCCACCCCCATAGTATGTGTACCCCCTCAGAAACACGCATGGGTAAATGGAGGGAAACTGCACACCAAAATAAATATTAGGGCATTAGAGTTAGTTTTAAACATGGGGTTGGAGTAAGGGTTAGTTCTGGGGTTGAGATTAGTATTAGAACAGGGTTTAAATTAGTTTCTATAGTATTAATGTGCTAGTTTCCCTCCGTTTAGTGTTGACTGCCATAAGTTACACGGAAACGGGCAACTATCAATTAGTTTATTCTGCAGCACGAATTTCATTAAAATTCAAATAACTTTACAAAAAATGCGCTGAATTGGGACTTAAACGAACATATTTCCCGTGAAATTGTCGTTTTCACACAAATAACCCTGAATATACAAATTATTGATTTAACCCGCTAATTCCCTGTCGCTTAACTCTAAATCCTGGTACAAAGTTATGAAGAATGTCAATAATGCTTGATGGACGGTGCAATAATGAATGGCGGTTTAACCCTCTGTCGGAAAAGTATTTTTGTTAATTCTGTCAAGTCGAAAGTAGGTGGGCTCCCAAGCGCTGCGCAACAATGAATAAATTATGATGTAACAGTCCAACCATTATAGTCGTCAAGCAGTGTTGAAACAAAAGCTGACAGTTGGCAATTACGGTGTAAATCAAAACAACATAACTGAGAAACCAGCATTCTAGGTTGTGTGTCTGAATATGCCACTAATAACACAACTGACACACTACAGTTACCACCATCTTGCATATCTACAGGATAGAATGCGGCTACTTTCTGCAAGGGAAGGTTATATCAGAGCAAATATTTCCAAGTAAGATTTTTTATTTAACCTGACTAAGTGGCTATTATAGGCAACTTATAATAAAGTGATCATTAAAAATCGAACATTATAATATTTGGGGTATAAACCTGGCCATCTAGCATACAGCCCAACTCTTTCTTAGGTTGCGGGTTCGATTCATAGTCTCAAGTAGTACTCTACTGGTGTTAGTTTAATTAAAACCCAGCGGAATAATGAGTTCTACCAAATTGAAGAAACGTCTCAATCATACACAACACACTGCAATAACTCTGGTAACCTGACGATGGGCGCGAGGTGATCTGACGATTGTCCGTGTGTTAACCCCCTTAGTTTTACATTCACGGGGATAAACATGAATATCCTATCCTAAAGAAAGATATCGCGAGTGCAAAGTATTATGATTTAAAACATTGTCTGAAATATTAAATCAGTGTTTGCATAGAGGACAACATTTCTAATATATCTATTCCCATGTCAGCAATCTTAGTTGTACAGCATCATACAATTTCCTCCAGCGCCAATTAATAGAGCTATAAAGTGGAGATTCGTCTTGCAGTGGAATTTCGGTCGATTTCAATTCAATTTTCACAGTGTTGAATTATGGATGAATTGGGTAGATGGCCGGCGCTTTCTATTATCTAACATACAGCCAAAATGTGTATTTGATGGGCAGCGTCTCAATACAGATCGGTCGATACATTAGAAGAAGGTGGGATTGTATATAACCTTCCGACTTGCGTTAACGTGCTATTCCAGGATGGCGTTGTCATCGACCAGTTTCGCTGCGTCTCTGCGGGCCACCGATCTTCCATTCCCGGCCGATCAACTACCAGATCCCGGGCGCAATGCAAGCGGAGGATTGAACCCAGCGAACCAGATGGCGATGGAGACAGCCTTCCCGCCCACCTCCCCCCCTATGAAGTGCAGGCTTCCCCCTCATGACGACTTCGAAAACGTCATCGTTCCGTCACTCTACATCGTCATCTGCGCAGTCGGGTTGCTAGGCAACGGAGTAGTTCTGGTTCTTCTAATCCGCCAAGACCAAAGTCACGTGCACGGTAACAAGCCCTCTGTGACGAACATTCTCGTCATAAATCTCGCGGTGGCAGACTTCATCTTCGTTGGCGCGTTGCCATTATGGGCCACCGAGACGTTTCTACGGGGGAGGTAAGTGACGTAATAATTAGAATTTTCCTCTATTTTAAGCTGCTGTCGTCATAAATCAAATGTTAATCAGGACCTCTGTGACCGCGGGATTAAGATGTCTATACGCCAATGCATTATTGCAAATACCAATTAAAACAAGTAGTTAAAGAAACAAAGTAAATTAAAGAATTTAAAAGATATCTCTTAGCTGGAATAACTTTGCTCGGATATTCATGTTTATCCCCGTGAATGGGAAAACCAAGGGGGTTAACACATGGGAAATTGTGAGATCACCTCGCACCCACCGTCGGGTTACCGGAGCTATTGCAATGTGTTGTGCATGATTGACACGTTCCTTTAATTTAGTAGAACCCATTAATCCGCTGGGTTCGGGCAATAACCGTTAAGTGCCTTGTCGAAGGACGCAACCAAGAAGCGAGTTGGATGTCCACACCTAACATAGATACCTGGTCATGAACTCCGTACATCTGATCCTCGGCCGGAAGGTTCTGGGATCGAAATTACGTGGAAGCTAGTAGGCTGTGTGATGAAGCAGATCACTTAGCAAACGTTTCTTGCATTCAGTAGAACACTGGAAAAATTTACAAGCTCGGGTATCGAAGCCGTACTAGTCCTGCCACCATTTTTATTAAAAATATCTTTATAATTGGTTGCGTTAACCATTCTGCCACACTGCCAATGTCTATCAATATCTTTAGCATAAAGCACTGTAGAGTCAAGAGTGTTTACAACCTGCAGACCTTCCAATTAGCATGGAATATTCAAAGTTATTACCCGAGCTGGACAACATGGAAAATTTTATTTTTAACCGAGCCAAGTTTCGAACCCATTATGGGTTAGACACAAGGCCGTTTTTTGGTATATAAGTCGGTATATGTATCGGACGCGTCAACCATTCGGCCACACGACTGTACTAAACACGGGAAAGTTATTACACGGCAATCTTCAGGTTACATCGCGCCTGCCGTCGGGTTATCGGAGATATTGCAGTATGTTGTGTAGAATAGATACAGAGCACCACACTTAACATTATTCTAACCGTAAAACAATCGTATCCTGTTTAAATAATAAGTATTCAAAATACCATTTAGATTGAACGAGCGATTGAATATTATGCATTATTTGTTGCGTATTATTTTTTCGCAATTTGTATATTATTTTAAGTGGACTTTTCGATAGAGTTAGTCAGCAACGGTTTAAAGCACGGCTTTCATAGTTTAATGCATCTATAAATCAAAGCGAGTAAATAATTAAACCGTAAATCTTGCGTAGAATCAATATGTTTGCAGCACATGCGGCTCGAGACTTCCAACCGAAACAATGACACAAGGCTGGCCATGTCACTCATGCATTTCTGGGAATGAATTATTCACGAAGTTGTGAAGCTTAAACTTAATACGCCTAAATGAGCAAAACTTTCGAGACCGATAATACGACGGATAGGGTTGTCGAGCTCGCTTAATAAGACGAAATCTGACGATTTATGCAATAAGAGCAATTCTTAATTTAAATCCTAAAGTATGGTTCACTGGGTTCGTGTGTCGCCTTTATGGGTTTCAGATTCAAAACGTGTCGCTAGCTTGCTGGGTCTGTGCTTATGCAAGGCAACGCAAGACACTTAGCGAATCAGTAGATAATGGAATGCATTAAAATCAAAGGAATATCTGATAAAAAAGACTGTTATAGCTGCGGTAACCCACGCTGCCCACAAGATAATCTGACGGTTGTTTTGAGTTTGTTTTTTTACTTTTTCGTACATTAATTACGAATTTAGCGTAACTAATTTTAATAAATAAAAAAAGAACAAAACCGCAGCAGATAAAACATGTCAGCTACATGCATATTATAAAAACGAACAAACGTACGTAGCCGTTAAACCTGTCATTTAAAAAGGACAATTATTTAATTCTTTAGGGCGATTTAGGAGACGATTGCCAGTGTGATTACGACCCATGCATTTTCCATTCACAGGGATAAACATAATTATTCCTAATTCTACTGGTGATACTTCAGGTGCCTCCAGTTTAAATGTACTCTACTGTACTGATAGATGTATAAAGTAAAGCATTCAAGCTACCAGTTTTGGCCGTTATTTCGAATTAACGGGTATACAACATAAATAAAATATCCCCAATAAATATTGGTACACCCACCCCCCCCCCAATCAATATGACGTTTGGATTGTGTTTCAGGTGGCTGTTCGGCAATTTCGGGTGTAAAATCCTAAGCTTCATATCTTTGCTCAACCTCTACGGCAGTGTGTTCTTCCTTGTCGCAATGGGAATCGATCGTTATCTTGCCGTCGTGTTCGCGGTTCGAGCCCGCAACTATCGGACTCCGCGGAACGCTCTGCGCGTTTGCTTCGGAATATGGCTCTTCGCGAGCATAATAGCGTCACAAGCACTGGCTTTCAGAGAGGTAGGTTGACGTAATTTCAATACTTACACGACAAACCAGTCTCCGATAATCGGATTAAAACCCCCTAACATGATACCCACTCTACTTAGTGACTTCATCTAATTGGGCCCGCCTCTCATGTCGACCAAGTTAAACCAGTTAAAAGTTGCAGAACATAATTTCCCCATCTCGGCCGGCTGATGCCACTTTTAATCATGGCCGCTATCGTCAGTTTAACTTTATGTACGTCACAAAGCCCATACTTGGTCGATAAAGAGAACTTAAAGGAGAATTTCAGTTTGAGTTAAAATAATATTTTGGATGATAAGTTCGGGGTTTATGGGGTTAGGGGCCACTTGCTAACATTTCGTTTGGGATTACAGTTTGCCGTCCATTTATCAAATAATATTAAAAGTTGTGTGTGCATTTTGCAACCCATTCGAAACGAATCGTCGATTTTATCTGCATGTGTAAAGATAGATTATGACATTAAAGTATTGGTCGTATATTTTATGCAATAATAATTTAGTTGTCCTTTTATCTTAAACTGACCACATGATAAACAAAAATATTTTATAATTATTACAAAATGGGTTTAAAAAGATTGTGTACTGTGTAGGCGTTGTTATGAAATAATAATGTCGCCTTATCCATTTCCCCGTTGGTACCTACTGTGTTAGACTGCTTAAATATTTATATTTGTGTTTGTGTGTATTGGTTTGTGGATGGATGTCTTATTTGCATTTTGGCTGCTGTGATATCATGTTGATGGTTATACCCGCGCTTTCTGTCAGAATATCTGGCGACCGTGGTCCAGGTACGGAAATATTATTCTGTTTATTAAAACGTTCCAATTGCGTTAGGCGACTTGCTGATCATTTACGACCAGATTCGATTCTACAACCTTTTGGCTGAAAGGTAATGCACTAACCCGTTGCGCTAATATTGACGAAATCAAGTCACTTTCAAGTTACTTTTAGAGCAGGTTAATTTCAACCAATCACAGATCAAGTTAATTTCAACCAATCACAGATCAAGTTAATTTCAACCAATCACAGATCAAGTTAATTTCAACCAATCACAGATCAAGTTAATTTCAACCAATCACAGATCAAGTTAGTTTCAACCAATCACAGATCAAGTTAGTTTCAACCAATCACAGATCAAGTTAGTTTCAACCAATCACAGATCAAGTTAGTTTCAACCAATCACAGATCAAGTTAGTTTCAACCAATCACAGATCAAGTTAGTTTCAACCAATCACAGATCAAGTTAGTTTCAACCAATCACAGATCAAGTTAGTTTCAACCAATCACAGATCAAGTTAGTTTCAACCAATCACAGATCAAGTTAGTTTCAACCAATCACAGATCAAGTTAGTTTTAACCAATCACAGATCTAGTTACTTTTAACCAATCACAGATCAAGTTACTTTCAACCAATCACAGATCAAGTTACTTTCAACCAATCACAGATCAAGTTAGTTTCAACCAATCACAGATTAAGTTAGTTTCCACCAATCACAGATCAAGTTAATTTCAACCAATCACAGATCAAGTTACTTTCAACCAATCACAGCTCAAGTTATTTTTAACCAATCACAGATCTGCGTTGATGGTCACGTGGCACAGTGCAGATGGAAACTTCCACCAGGGGTCGCCTATCTCAACGCGTACTACGTTGCCAGGACAACCCTCGGCTTCTTCCTTCCATTCTTCGTCATAATGTATTGTTACATCTTCATTATCGTGTCGTTGCGTCGTCGCTCCAGGAATATGTCCGCTAGCGGCGCTAGAATAACCAACCAACAGCAAAAGGTAAGAGAAATGATTGTTGTACGGTCGTGTGGCCGAATGGTTAGCGCGACCGATATTTATACAGACTCACATAAAAAAACGGTATCGGCAACGGGACCATTCTGGGTTCGAAACTGAAGCAGGTATAAAAAATGATTGCTAACCATACGGTCACACGACCGACTCATATATCGATTCTCTATAACAAAGATCTAAGTGGGCAGCCCATCTAGGGTTTAAAGATTAGCCCAGTTGAAAATCCCGCATTTAGACAAATCTGCTGAATCATAGCCGAAAATTGGACAGGATAAAATATTCATGTTTATCCCCGTAAATGGAAAAACCAAAAGGGTCAACACACAGGCAACCGTTAGTTCACCTCGCGCCCACCGTCGGGTTACCGGAGCTATTGCAGTGTGTTGTGTATGATTTAGACAAAGTGTCTTAACGAGGACACAACTAAGCAATTAGCGACCGGTTTCGAACCTGCAACATTTCGGATGAAAAGCGACACAAATGCTGATAGCAGCTTATTTAAGCATCCACCAATTACCCGTCCATCGTAAAGGTCAGCAGCAGGGCCGGTTTTAGGCCGATTTGACCGATTAGATCAAATTGGGCCCCGCACCTTGAAGGGGCCCCGCGCTAATATCAATATGTTATGCATCGTAACTAATTTAAATTTATATTTCTGTGTCTGACTGTTACGTCATAATGAATATGGTTGCTAAACAATATATGTATGTTTGAAAGTAAAACAATTTATCGTAAATCAGCACCCACATTACCTTAAATTTGTTTTATAGCAAGTATTACATGTCTATTTTTGTAGTTTGTATGTACTGGTATGTATTTTATGATATATAAACACCCATAAATTTTGCTATGAAGAGTAGGGGCCCCGCCATCACATTTCTAATTGGGCCCCGCGGTTCCTAGCACCGGGCCTGGTCAGCAGTTCACATTGACAGGTGATAAATCGATAACTTAAGATTCATGTAGTTCACGGGCGAACTGTCAACCCCTGAATAACCTGTTCATGCTGAAATAATGTAGAGAATAAATAAAAGAGCATAACAAATGAGGTAGATATATTGACAGACAAGATATCGAGCGAAGATTGCTTTGTTACTTGGATTGATCTCGCATCGATCGTTAATTAATTCCCAATCCATGCACAGGTGACCCGGGTAATACTTGCTGTGATAAGTTTATTCGTGGTGTGTTGGCTTCCTAACCATATTGTGACGGTGATTGATGCGTTGACCATGGACGACCCGCTGCTGCAGCAACAACTCCATTTGCGGGTACGTCATATCCGGAGAGGGACCACGTGATAAGTGTGCACACGTGTTTAGGCGTAACGCTCGGGGTGCCGGGGGTGCAAATTAATCTGAACCATCTGTACCCCAAATTTGAAGATAATACTATGTTAGCACGAATACTTTAAACATAACAATGAACCAACATTAATGCTTTAAACATTATATACTAACGATTATACTTAACGTAATAGTAACTTTTATAACTCTAATCACACCTTCTTTAAAATGACTACACCTTGTGCGACACCAGGTGCGTATTTTACAAAGATGGTGTATGTGTACTGAACTGTTGTTTTCCTCTCATACTGCAAGTTGTCCCACCGGTTAGTCTGGTGGTTTAGGGCGACACCTTTTAACCGAAAGGTTGCGGTTTCGATACTGGTCGCTAACTAGTCGGTTGTGTCCTTGGGCAAGTAACTTAACGGACATTGCCTGAACCCAGCGGATTAATGGGTTCTACCAAATTAAAGAAACGTGTTTATCATACACAACACACTGCAATATCTTCGGTAACCCGACGGCGGGCGCGAGGTAATCTGACGGTTTCCTGTGTGTTAACCCCCTTGGTTTTCCCATTCACAGGAATAAACCTTAATATGCAATCCTATCCCAAGCCATATATTCCACAGACGGCGAGCCTTATATCCACCTGCTTGGCATACGCGAACTCCAGCATCAATCCACTCTTGTATGCTTTCATGAAGGAGGATGTCCGTCTGCAGCTCATTGCTCTGGTGGGTTTTGATGAGTCATGGTGTGATGAGTCATGGTTTTGTACCTTTGCTCTTGCGCTCCCAATATTGTCTTCCATTAAGACACTTCGGCACGGGTACAGTGCTCTACGGATCGACCGTTATTCCGAAACTACGTACGTTGGTGCAGTAAAAACAATATGTTGCGTACGATAGTAAGAAGGGGTTGATCAACAACCCCGTAAAGTGACTTGCGCAGCATCAAGGGGGAGGGAATAAAGGAAGACAATTAAACATTAAAAGAAGGAAAAACAAATTTTGCATAAACTTTGTACTTATATCAAGTTCAACACGAATTCTAAATATACCCTTATCCGTAAAGGGGGTGAAAGTGGGAAGGGTGAAACTGATCACTAAAAAAACCTTTTCAACCCTGTCCGTAACACCTGCCCTAAAAATTTTGATTTCTCTCGTTATTTTTTTCGGTATAGGGCAATGTAATTTTATTTTGGATTAAATCTTAGAGGTTTAGTTGGCTTGAGTGCACGCTAAGCTGACACCGCCGGACCCATTAACTAATGGCTTGCACTAAAATTGAAGGAACGTCTTAATCATACACAACACACTACAATGGCTTTGATGGTGTGCCCGACATCATACGGTAACCGTAAATAAATCCTTCAAGATGGATTATCCACCCACGAGAGGATATAATTGACATATTAATTCAACCACATATTTAGCGAATCCTTTAAAATTTTTATTCAACATACGATTGAAATTTATTCAACATACGATTAAAACTTATGTGCAATTTTGCCTGTGTTACAAGGAATTTATAATAGGGTAGGATATTCATGTTTAGCTCGGTTAATGGGAAAACCAAGGGGGTTAACACACGGGCAATCGTCATATCACCTCGCGCCCACCGTCGGGTAACTTGAGATATTGCAGTGTGTTAGCCAGCGTCCGAGTATAGCTAGTGACCAGTTTGGGCCACTAGCTAGTGCAGTGGTTCCCAACCTTTTTGTCTTAGTGACCCCCTTAAAATGTTTCGCAGATTCCGTGACCCACGCTTATATTCTATCCTAAATGCAAAATAAGAAAGTAAGCAGTGAAATATTTTACTTGAATTTATTAACAAATCAGTGCGATGGTTGACCTTGTAGGTCTGCAGCTAGTTGTGTATCATGCTTCCCTTAACTATTTTTACCAATTTCGAGTCTTGACTGATTTATGTTGTATAATATACTAGGCTACTTCCCTAATTAAGTTCCAATTTGCAGCTATTGCACGTTAAGAGTCACGTGGTTATAGTTTATGAATACGACAGTCTGGACTGTTGTTGCCTAAATGAATTCGGGTACCGTCGTCAGTAAATTACAACTAATCGCCCAGCACAGACCAGGTTGTCTTTATATTGACTGTCTTCCTGATTTGGTTAATGTCCAGCCGATCCTGCCTTAAAGGACCAAATTAAATGAAATTACTTTCCCAAATCGGGCTAATATATAATTATAGAAAAACTTAGTTTTGCAGCGTCGATATTGTTGATAACCGATATCTCGCGACGGCTGAAAAGAACCATTTATTTTAAATTTTAAAGAAAAATAGAAATATATATAATACCTAAGCTGCAATAAGCATATATATTAAACACAATCATCACGTGCAAAAAGTAT
>CH001351.1:64185-79734 GCA_000149265.1 Ciona savignyi | reverse complement strand
ATTCACGATTGAAATTTATTCAACATACGATTAAAACTTATGTGCAATTTTGCCTGTGTTACAAGGAATTTATAATAGGGTAGGATATTCATGTTTAGCTCGGTTAATGGGAAAACCAAGGGGGTTAACACACGGGCAATCGTCATATCACCTCGCGCCCACCGTCGGGTAACTTGAGATATTGCAGTGTGTTAGCCAGCGTCCGAGTATAGCTAGTGACCAGTTTGGGCCACTAGCTAGTGCAGTGGTTCCCAACCTTTTTGTCTTAGTGACCCCCTTAAAATGTTTCGCAGATTCCGTGACCCACGCTTATATTCTATCCTAAATGCAAAATAAGAAAGTAAGCAGTGAAATATTTTACTTGAATTTATTAACAAATCAGTGCGATGGTTGACCTTGTAGGTCTGCAGCTAGTTGTGTATCATGCTTCCCTTAACTATTTTTACCAATTTCGAGTCTTGACTGATTTATGTTGTATAATATACTAGGCTACTTCCCTAATTAAGTTCCAATTTGCAGCTATTGCACGTTAAGAGTCACGTGGTTATAGTTTATGACACCACAATCGACGCATACTGATGCAATAATATTGTGCTACAAGCAATCCGAATGAAATGTCTCAATGAAAAGTTATACACAGAATAGCACATACTACTAGCGTACCGGTACCCAGTCCTACTGACATTCACCTTTGTTCTTACATTGCCAACAGCTTCGCGACCCCCTGAACATGCTTTGCGACCCCTTTGGTCGCGACCCCCAGGTTGGGAACCACTGAGCTAGTGGGACTCTTTAAAAAAAACAATTAATCCACTGGGTTCAAGCAATATCTGTAAAATGCCTTGTCCAAGGACCCAATCGACTAGCTAGCTAGCAGTTTTGCACCTGAAACCTTTCGGTTGTATTGCTACGTACTAACCTACCAAGCTAACCGGGCGTAGTTTTGTTAAATTCTTTAATGCGTCATATTCTAACATCACGTGATTCTAGATCACCAAAACCTGCGGTCTCGAGAAGAAAGACAATTCGGTCCGTGTGACGTCACAAGCACCGCCACCTGCAGCGGAAAACCAACAGCGCCGCCAAGCGACTCTGAGGTGATTGTTTTATTTGAGCCAAGTTTCGAACCACATTTTTGTTAAGGTTTAATTTATTACGTTTTTCTTTCCCGTACCCTGGTTTCGAAACTGTGAACGGTCAATTTTTCTTAAGAATCCCAATCTACAAATTATGAGTGATTGGTTGCACTAAACATTAGTTCAGACGGGCTTTCCAGGTTCGAATTATTCATTTATACCGGGCCCAGTTTCGAACCCATAATATCCTAGTTATTAGGTTTCTTTCCCCACCACAGTACGTTTCAAATTCCTTTTTGTTTCACCGACACTAGTTTCGAACCCAGATGGGAACGTCTCTTGGGCCGTTTTTATAAAAATGAGACCCGGTATGTGTATCGGTCGCGATAACCATTCGGCCACACGATAGTACACGAAATTATCTGCAATTTGTTTTTATTTCTAGTGCGCTGGGGAGACACCGAGACGAAAAATTTGACGAAGGTGCTCATCCGTCAGATGACGCTAATGAGACGCTTTTTGACTCGCTGGAGTCGCCCCCGAAACAACATGACCGAGAAATTCCCTGGAAGGACGACACCCAGCGGCCACTGGAGACAGTAGTGATCAGCCAGGCGCCAAATGGGAAAGAAGCGGCAACGAATGTTTAAACTTCTATGTTCTATCATTGCATCTTCGTACGTCGTGCATATTGTAATTAGAATCATTAAACATACGTTTCACCTTTTCGCCATGTGGTACCAAGATGACGTGAATAGTGTCGCGTCACAATATATGGGAGGTATAAGATGTTTATGTTTATCTCAGTGAATCGAAGGGCGCGATAGGAGTAATCACTAATTGTAAAAATAGCTTGCGTCTACAGTGGTGTAACCGGAGCTATGACAGTGTGATACTTTCCTTTAGTTTTATTAGAAAACATTAATCCACTTGGTTCAGGCGACCGTCCTCAAACTTACATACCCGCCCAGAGGGAGGCCAGTTTGATTAAAAGCATATTCACAGAGAAGCGGTAGTGCTGTTCAAAAACATAGAAAACCACGTGGACAATTTCAAATTTTAATCAATAACCTCAGGGAAATCCCCCTAGCTTCCCAAAAACCTGCGCTCGAAAAATAGATCGGCATTAATTTAGATAAAGTTTTTCTATTGTGATAAATTAATAAAAAATATCGCCAAACTATAGCCAGTTATGCTTAAATTAAATTAAAGTTACATCAGTCCAAATGTAATTTTAGGTGGGTAGTTCTAGAAGAATTTCCATTTCCCATATTCTTAAGCATTATAGGCATAGTGGGTGCGGGTGGATAAAGTTTGTAACACATATATGTTGTCGGTGTGCATAGGTGTTCCGAGATATATATTCTGGGAAATAATTCCACACAATCTAAATACAATGGGTTGGCTGATCGGGATAGTTTGTAGCGCGCGTTTTGAAAGTAAAGTTCAACCAAATATATGGTACCATCTTTATCATACCCGTGGGTGGGATTACGCAGATATGATTGAGACTTCAGTTTTAGTGCAACCACCTTTAGCCACTAAGTCCAGGCAATGTCCGCTAAGTGCCTTGCCCAAGAACTCAGCCGACTACCTAGCAACCAGTATTGATCCGGTAACCTTATAACCAAAAGCTGGCACACTAACTCACCAAGCCGTACCTTAGCTACATGGTTGAGGAGAGTACAAATCAGACAAGAATAGACTTAATTTACATAAATAGGTTTGTTTGTTCATGTTTATCCCCATGAATGCGAAAACCAAGGGGGTTAAAACACGGGCAATCATCACCTCGCGCCCACCGTTGGGTTGCCGGAGCTATTGCAGTGTGTTATGTATGAATCACACATTCCTTCAATTTAGTAGAACCCACTAATCCGCTGGGTTCAGGCAATGTTGGTAAAGTGCCTTGCCCAAGGACACAATCGACTAGCTTACGACCAGTTTCGCACCAGCAACCCTTCGGCTGAAAGGCGACGCAGTAAACCACTAGATTAATCTGTCGGACTATAATAGAGAGCCATGCCATTAGTTGCTATCTGTAAAAATACAATTATAAACACATTGTCTATAATATAAAAGAGGTAATGTTTTAGTTTATAGTTTTAGTTTATTCATTTTTGCCCCAGTTTTTCAAAATGGCAAACGAATATAACCACGATACAGGAACGGGAAAAGACGGCAAAACAAACAGTCGTTAAAACACGTCAGTAAAAAATGATATAAATTAATGAATATAGCGGACGCGGCCGCCGAACCTAGGTGAATGAACAATATTAAGCAATCAAAATTTAATTAAGACTAAACGATTTAGAGCCCTGAAGAAGAGTGTGCGGTAAAGCGCGACCAGCACATGTAACCTGTGGAGTGATGTGATTCCCTGAAAAACCTGCAACCTACAGTCTAAATATGGTGTTAGGAACAGTGGTATAACACGTGCCATACACTTTTAATAATCGAATATGTGCCGTTGTGTAAAGTAATTAAAAAAAACACTTGTTGTTTTACAGTTTAGTTTATTAATTTTTGCTCTTCTTTTAAATGGAAATAAAACAAATAACAGCCAATAAACAAGAAAAGATGGCAAAACGAACAGTCGTTAAACACGATCAAATACGTCATTAAAAAGCAATATAAATAATTAAATACAGCGGACGAGGCAGGCAAACCTAAAAATTAAACACCAAGCTGCGTTTCGAACCAACGATGTTCTCAACATTACTAATAAAATCGATTTAAAAAAACCGTTATTTGAATGGGTGGCTTTACCATTCGGTTACACATCGGTACGGAAAATACCAACTATTCCCCACTTATGAGCAATAAATAGTAGAAACGGGTACCATAACCTTTGACCGCTGCATGAACATACTGTTTCATGACGTCACGGAATTTTTTGTTAAATTTTTAAAACAAAACTGAATTAAAAACTAAAATTTATTAGTAAATTGTTTTATTTAATCTATATTTAAAACAGATTTAATGATACCGCGTTTATATTTGTTTTATATTGTTAGCATCGATGACTATATGGAAAGTTTCAGGAACTTTATTTAGATAATGGCGGAGTGATATTTAGCTTTCTTTATGACGTCATAACAGACCATCCGTGATCACCGGTCTCGTGATTTGTGAAAAACCACGTCCGTGAAAATTCATTGTCTGAATGCAGTGTTGTCCTTAAGCTCACTTTGGGAAATATGTATTCTCAAACAAGTAAAGAAGAAACTGTAAAGCAATTGATAATGAATAATCAACAGCAGAATGCTGTGCATGATGCCGCCGGTGAGATTTGGTTGTTAATTTAATAATTATCCGACGATAATTTTATTTTATTTGTTTTTAATTAATGCCAGGAAATAAAAAAAATATACGTAAATTTTAGCATACAATAATTAAAACATAACCTACAATGTTATGATTTTTTTTTAATTTGCTCATGAGTACGCCTACATGATCTATTGTAACTAGTTGTTTTTTTATTTGACTAGTTGATCCATTGAATCTTTTACTGCATTAAGTGCAAATGTACGGTATAGATTTTTTCATTATCTGCATTTGATTTAATTATTTGTTGATTTTGATTGTTTGTTAATTAATTATCGTCGAATGTATACACAGCGTTGGGTGAACTTGCCCATAGAGAATATCAGTCTGGTGACTACGAGAACGCAGAGAGACACTGCATGCAACTATGGCAGCAGGAGCCAGATAATACCGGAGTTTTGCTTCTGCTCAGCTCCATACATTTCCAATGTCGGAAACTTGACAAGTATGTACCTACATGCATTCGTGTTTTGTTTGAGTATGGTTTGTGCCTCCCTAACTGTTAAGTTAAAAAAGTTCTCTATTTTTTTGTATTTAAGGTTATGTGCATATATTGGTACTTAATAGTCCAACAATAAAATCAAATGTAACGTAAAAGAGCACAGTCACCCACACCTGGGACACATGATGTTTTCTTTTTATCATGTGCTAATATGTTTTCTGACTCTTATTTTTGGGGGTGTGGTCTGTGTTTTGGTTGGCTGGAAATTTAATTGTAACTTAATGCACCATGTTTTATAATCTTTTCTCTCCAGGTCAGCATACTTCTCGAAACATGCGATAAAAACAAATCCAATGCTGGCAGAAGCTTATTCAAACTTGGGCAATGTCTACAAGGAAAGAGGGCAATTGCAGGAGGCATTAGAACATTACAGGTAGGATATACATGTAACATTCGCCATCTTTTATCAGCCGATTGTAATGCAACAGGGTAGCTTTTTTGATAAGAGCAATAGTTTTCTGCAGGTGACTAAAATTGAAAGTTGTAATGAAAGTTGTGTCCTTGGGCGAGACACTTAGCGGACATTGCCTAAACCCAGTGTTTAAAATGTTCTACTCAAAATAATAAAATTTAAGTGGAACAATGTTAAAAACAATTTATAAGGGAACCCATATTGAAATTAATTTATAAGGGGACCCGGGGTTAAAATGATTTTATAAGCAAGCTACAAAATACTAAATTCATGGATTCTACTAAATCTAAAGGAACACATGCCAAATACAACACATCATTAATATAATTTTTTCATGCTTTTTGTCAATTTTGTAGTGGCATGCCTCCCACCACACCCTCCCTATTATTAGTTACTTTCCAGGCATGCAGTTCGACTGAAACCGGATTTCATTGACGGGTACATCAACCTTGCTGCTGCACTGGTGACGGCGGGTGACTTGGAAGGTGCCGTCCATGCTTACTTCTCAGCACTGCAAATCAACCCTGTAAGATTAGTTGTTTGTGCTACTTTTATAATTTTGACTTAAAATATAGCAAATGGATATAAACTCAATAATCAGCGCTGTGTAAACATTCACTTAAATATAGCAAAAGTCGAAACAGAAAAAACAGCAAAATGACTATGGGTATTACATATCATGGAAAAATAAAATTATAACCTTTTAAAGAAATCTATGTAGACTCTGTTGTAAAAATTTAAAGAAATGTACTGTGACTAGCTTTGAGTTGTCTTAACCAGATGTTATCTTTTAATCTCGTATTGTCTTCGCTTAGTATAATTTATATATTTCATTGTAGGACCTTTATTGTGTCAGGAGTGATCTTGGTAACTTGTTGAAAGCACTCGGTCGGTTAGAAGAGGCCAAGGTATGCACTGTGATTGTATAGTTACCACCGCCATTAGATTATCTATATCAAGTCCCACAGCGGTTGCTTGCTGCTTCATTATGAAGAAGTTAAGCTTCCGCTGATATTATGGTACATGGCGCACATTGCCCGCTTGAATGCCAAGTGTTGTAAAATTGAAACAAAATTCTCCAAGCCGCGAGCTCCTGCTGGGAGGTTGTGCAGATGTTTATCTACAGGGAGATAATACCAGGGATACGAGGTGTTCAAAACCCAGATGACAGAAGTGGTTTGTAAATGCGCGTAATTGCATCATGCGAAATTGGTCGATCCATCATCAGAACATTATAATGAGATCTTGGCGCGTGGTTGCCTTGTGCAATACAAGTCAACCGCATATCTCTGAAAAACATTGAAATATCCCAAATTGATATGTTCTGGTGAATGGTTGCTAAATTGCGAGCAAGAAAGAGACCTGGAGAGTGGACAAATATCATCCGATCCTCCAAATCCAATCCTCCCTGATCATATTTGTCCGACCAGGTTTCTTTATCGTCGCCATGACGATTGAAACATCCGCACTCCATCTCGTGGCTTAATTTCATTTCGGAAGAAAATTTCGATGAATATTTGGGTTGCAATGTGTGCCATGGAACCTTTGCATCGTGATAAAGTTGGATTGCCTGTCCATTAAATTGTTGGCTTGTGATTCAACTTTTTCACATGTTATTCATAAAGCTAGGCTAAATTAGATTATATTAAAGAAACCTTATCAAAACACCAAACTAACCGATTTGTTTGATTTTCATTTCTTATTTTACGTCGTATTGTAAGCGCGCGAAAAAGGTTGCTGGAGATCCAAGAAAGAAGCTCAACGGTCGTCCACATAACCCCCCCCCTCTGAGCATAAGTCTGCCTTAGCCAGTCAGCGGTATAGTATGGCCGGGATATAAAGAGAGATTTTGAAGTAGATTGAAAAGTAAATGTTAAATTGGATTCTGGATATTTGTAAACCTATGCGTCTGCGAGCGCGCGGCGATGGCAACTTGTAGTGCTTGCGGTGTGGCGCGGCGCTGGGTGCCATGCGGCTCCAAATATCTTCCACCTCAATATAACAACTCCTCCTAGAGTTCATTTGCATTTGCTTTCCAAAGGCAATCAATTCTCATACAAAGCACAACTTGTACAAAGCTCCTTCAAATTCCACTGCACCTTCCCACCATGAAAGCAAATGCAAATTATCAGTTTCACCGCAAGCACTACTGCATAATGCGTACACGTGCCAATGCATCCAAACTAAAGTTTCCTTTGTGACCAGGCTTGCTACCTAAAAGCAATTGAAACCCAAACCAACTTTGCTGTAGCTTGGAGCAACCTTGGTTGTGTGTTTAACAGTCAGGGTGAGATTTGGCTGGCAATTCATCATTTTGAGAAGGTAAGCTTCTGGACAGAATTGTTCATTGCATGAACTTAGCTTAATTGACAGCGAGCACAAGGTACTATTATGATTGCCTTTGTGTTAAACTATTTGACCCATTTTTGTATTTGTGGTGATAAAAAAAGTTGTTGCACCTCAACTTGGATGACCATGTCCAGTACTTTGCATTCAATTTGCTAAATGGTTACCTGGGATGTAAGAAAACTCTTCTTTTAACTGTTATCACTATCTACATTTGTTATAGCCAACCACATTGTGTTGTGTTGTGTCTTAGTGTTGTATTGGGGAAATCCCCACCATAACTCACCAATATTACAGGCAGTGAAGTTGGATCCAAACTTCCTGGATGCTTACATCAACCTGGGGAATGTATTGAAGGAGGCACGTATATTCGATCGGTGAGTTGGGTGGAGTTGTGTGGTTGCCACTGAATGTAAAGTGGTTCATGTTATTCCACTATGCTGTGGTTTCATGTGTAAAATAAACTTATTTTCAATAGAAGGAACTTGGCAGATCAATTAATGGTGGTAACCCGCAAAATTTTTTATTTCTAATTATGGAATTTATAGTTAAAACAACAAAACCACAAATTGAATCGTGTAGATGAAAGTGGTCTGCTGTACATTCTAAAACTTCTGTATTCCGGTTGGAGTTTAAAAATTACCACCACAAACCACCACCTTTGTCCTACAGAGCTGTAGCAGCCTACCTCCGCGCATTGAACCTATCACCTAACCATGCAGTCGTGCATGGCAATCTAGCGTGTGTGTACTATGAACAAGGCCTGGTGGACCTGGCAATTGACACTTACAAGCGTGCCATTGAGCTACAACCCCACTTCCCAGATGCGTACTGCAATCTTGCAAATGCACTCAAAGAGAAAGGTATTGATTAGGCATGTGTATGCACTTCAATTTTAATTGATTTAATTGCTTTATTTGGTAAATTATCACAAAAAAGTTTCTCATCATTATCTCTGTCAGTTCAATTATGGTTCACTCAGCAGGATTTTCAGGAGTTCTTAACAGTAACTAATTTCTACTTTTTTTAGTTTGGTTTACACACAAATCGTTGATTTTTTTACTGGGTAACTGAAAACAAGAAATTGGTTAACCACTTAGCTGATAAACATTCAAAGTAATAAATGTTTAAGCTACCCAATGTGAATACCACATTATTATTAGAGTATTGTAAACCCCAAGTAAAGCACGACCCCATATAACCGATTGCATCACAGGGAAAGTACCTGACGCAGAGGAGTGCTACAACAAGGCGCTTCGCTTGTGCCCCTCGCATGCTGATTCGTTGAACAACTTGGCCAATATCAAGCGGGAACAAGGACTTATTGAGAAGGCTATAGCTTTGTACAGCAAGGCATTGGAGGTAAGCATGATATGTGGTAGGGATGTTATAATCCTAATCAGTTATATAGAATTATTCTACATCTTTATTTTTGAATTGCAAGTGTTCTGAGTAAAAAAAAAAGACGTTTCTTCATACTAGTTTAATAGAATAGCATATATGTTAAATTAGAAGCAATTTTTACAACTTTCCTATTTTGAATCAAAATTATTTAAGTAAGACTTACTTACTTGATATTGAATTGCCAGACTTAAAAAATAAATCATTTTCTACTTAAATTTGGATGATTATATGGTGATTTCAATATGTGGTTCTACTTTAAATATTGATGCGATTCCAGGTTTTCCCTGAGTTTGCTGCTGCTCATTCCAACCTAGCCAGCGTGCTCCAGCAACAAGGGAAGCTGCAGGAGGCTTTGCTCCACTACAAGGAAGCGATTCGTATCAGTCCAACCTTCGCCGACGCGTATTCCAACATGGGCAACACTCTCAAGGAAATGCAGGATGTGCAGGGAGCTATACAGGTGGGTGGATGTTGTAGTTAATTTTATTTTTCACTCCTTCATAACTTAAAAAAAAATGAAGAAAAATGGCACAATTATTGTAATTTAAGGATAAAAGAGCCAGAATAATTTGCAAAACTGCAGTAGTTAAAATACATGCATAGACATTTTTTGCACTCTTTCATAACATTAAAGAAGAATGGCACAGTTATTTTTAATTAAGGAGACTGGGTAAAACGGCAAAACTACAGTAGTTAAAATATGTCAGTAATTACACACGGTATAACGGTGCTTTGCATAGACAAACATGTTGTGACTTATACATAATGTACTGACCCCTGTCGTCACAGTGCTACACAAGGGCAATCCAGATCAACCCTGCATTCGCGGACGCCCACAGCAACCTGGCATCTGTGCACAAGGACAGTGGGAGCATTCCTGCAGCTATCCAGTCGTACCGCACAGCGCTTAAACTCAAACCAGACTTCCCTGATGCTTACTGCAATCTTGCACACTGTCTGCAGGTGATTCACCCTTGACTTTTAATATTTATGTTTGATTTATGAATATAAAAGCATGGAGAGTTATAACATGGGTAATCGTCAGATTTGCACTGTTTTGTATATGATTAATCTTTTAGTATATTTAATTAATCCACTGGTTCAACACTGTTTGCTATGCCTAAAGACACAACTGACTAGCTAGCGACCAGTTTTGAACCTTTAACTTTCTAGCTGAAAGGCAACCACTAACCCATCGATATAAACCAAATAACATCATTTATTCAAGTAATTGTTGGATAACAATCCCCTGTGTGCAGATAATATGTGATTGGAGTGATTATGATGAAAGAATGAAGAAGTTGGTATCAATAGTATCCGACCAGCTATCAAAGAATCGCCTTCCATCGGTCCACCCCCACCACTCCATGTTGTACCCACTCACACATGAGTTCCGCAAAGCCATCGCTGCCCGCCATGGAGCGCTCTGTCTCGATAAGGTATGTACAGTGCCAGTGAAGTGCTTATGTCAATCCCTTAAGTTTAAAAAAATCTCAAGAAGCTTTATTTTGTTAAAGACCTACAGATGAGAGATGTTTCTTCTGCTTGCACACCATTGTTTCTTTATTCTTACAGTAATTTTTTGACAATTTATGGAATTAAGTTGATTTTTTTTACATTTGATTTTAAGAGAGTTTTTTGCTTAAAGTGTTTGCATTGCCATAGTGCTATCATTTTCCTATCACATAACTTCTTCCAATCACATCACGACAACCGATATTTCAGATCAACATCCTGCACAAGCCGGTGTACGACCACGCTCGCTCTCTTGTCCCCTCTGGTGGCAAGTTGCGCATCGGATATGTGAGCTCGGACTTCGGGAATCACCCAACTTCCCATCTCATGCAGAGCATTCCGGGAGTGCATGACCTTTCCAGGGTTGAGGTAACTTTGCATGTGGGGCGTGTATGGGCTTGTGGGGCACATATGTGCTTAGTTCCGCATAGCTAGGACTTTTCTTATTGGTTTTTCATTCCCAATATAAATGAAATATAAGTTGTAATGATGTGATTCTTATATATTTAAACTGCAATGATATTTGTGAACATGTAATTATGAATGGGAACAGAGTTTTTCTTAAACATTTGATCATTAAAAAAGGTAACAATTTTTTATAAACCCAATTACAATATCCGGCTTTATTTCTGGTGCATGGGTAGCGTGGATGTGCACACAATGTCTTCCAAAAATATGCTTTTAAACTACAGGAATCTATTGTATGATAGCTCCAGAGTAACTGGTCCTTTATGGTCCAAATTCCTGACCCCCGTGCTACCATAGACCACCCCATGCTATAATCTACAGAAAATCCACCAACACTAATATCCACAATACACCAGGTGTTCTGCTACGCGCTCAGCCCAGATGACAACACAAACTTCAGGAAGAAGGTGTCAAGTGAGGTCGCCAACTTCGTTGACCTCTCACAGATCCAGTGCAATGGGAAGGTGAGGTGGAAATGTGGTGGCAATGTATTCAGTGGTTTAATGGATTGAACAAAACATTGTACCACCCTCACATTGGTAGCCAAGTTGACCTGACAGTAAGCATGAGGTAGTGGGATGATTGCCTGTGTTTCAGTGTTTCAGTCCCCTGTCTGGCCCAGGCCTAGTTCTGTTAGAAGGCAGATTATTACCCCCCTATATTTAGTATCCAATGCTTAGCATTAGGAGGTTAAATATCGTCTCTGTCACACACTAGTTGCCCTAAGCATTGGTGGCGCAGTGTTTAGAAGCGTGGAAATGTTAATCCCAAGCAGTGAGTTCTATTCTTCCCCAAGACCACATGTTTTTTGCCTTACATTGTAGATCTCATCTTGTTACAATATCCTATAATTTGCATCTAATTTGCATCATATATCTGAATATCATGATACAGCATTTGTGCACATAAAATAGAATGATTATAACAACCCCCCCCCATCACAGGCAGCTGATCGAATCTACCAAGACGGCATTCACATTCTTCTCAATATGAACGGCTACACCAAAGGAGCTCGCAACGAATTATTCTCACTGCGTCCGGCGCCCATCCAGGCTATGTGGCTTGGATACCCAGGTACCAGCGGCGCCACATTCATGGATTACATCATCACTGATATGGTGACGTCACCATTCGAGTTGAAGGACCAATACAGTGAGAAGCTTGCTTATATGCCGAACACATTCTTTATTGGAGATCATGCACAGATGTTCCCACATTTGAAGGTAAGGCTTCGGTATGTATGGTTCGTGTTGTGTGGTATCTGATTTCGGTGTTTGGTTTGTGTTGTGTGGTATTTGATATGTGGTTCGTATGTTGTGTGGTATCTGGTTTCAGTATGTGGTTCGTGTTGTGTGGTATCTGATTTCGGTGTTTGGTTTGTGTTGTGTGGTATTTGATATGTGGTTCGTATGTTGTGTGGTATCTGGTTTCAGTATGTGGTTCATATGTTATGTGGTATCTGATATGTAGTTAAGTTTCAATATGTATGATGGGTTATTGGGGGAAATGTGATTGATATTTACAAAATATTTCCCTTACCAGGTCAAATGTATATGTTTGACATATCACCAAACATAGATTTCAGTATAACTTGTAGGTAGAAAGAATAATAATTAAAAACAAGTCCATTTAGTTTTGTTAATTACTCTGTTCGAATAAGATAATCAAAATGACATTGATGGTCGAAAGTGCCTTGAGCAGAATAAACTTGCCTTGTTGATTGGAATTATTTGTCGCAAGCTCCCTTTAAAACATGGATTTAATAAATAGAATATCTGTATCTGTTTTTAACATACACTGCAGATTATACTGGCATTTATTATTTCATGTTCACAAATTTGAAAATTGCTGAATCAGCATTCCTTCTTAATTCCATTTGGAATTCAATTGAGCAAAATCCACAGGAGAAAGCTGTAGTGAATCTGAGTGGCACGAGTGGGTCGGATGTGAGTGATAACTGCTGCGTCCTCAATTCGTTGGATCCACATGAGATGCTGGATTGGTTCGGTGGGATCACCTACTCTGTGGCAAAGGTCAAGGATGAGGAGGATAAAGAGGTTTGTGATGTCATAGTGGCAGCATGATTGGGCACACATACATAACACAAAGGCTTGTGTTATGTTTTTGGGTTTATTAACTCAATAAAATAAAAAAAATAATTTCTTGGTTTCCATAAGATGCTTAATGTTCTAACACTCAACGCAAACTGCTCTATACATTTGGTCACGTTAACAACTTACATATACCGGAGCAATTACAAAAAAAATTAATTCTATTTGGTTAATTGGCAAAAAATGAATATGAGAATAGAAATGAAAAGACTAGGACTTGCTTGCGACTTGATGATGGTTAATAGGTGTAATCCGTGGTCTCCCTAAGAATGGAAATGAATATGCTCCCCTACAGCCCCATGTATTAACAACTCCCTCCCACAGGTATTGACTCCGGTGGTTCCCCTAAACAAGGCCGCCCACAGCATATGCACGATGGTGAAGAACAGTCAACTCACCGTGCAACTGGATGAAACGCACATCGCACAGAATGGACTTGCACTTGTACAGGTCAATCTCTAACCATTTATTAACTTCGCATAATCCTAGCATAGGGGATGGACTTAAAGAGAGAACCATTTGACCCAAGAAGAACATCAAAATCTCAAACATAACTGTTGTTCAATTGGATATTGCATTGTATTAAAGAGTGACATAATTAATAGGCAATTGTGGTCATTCACACAACTGATCACTTATTTGTTTGACATACTAAAACATAAAAACATAAAGATGAATAACTTTTTATTAACTTGGCGTAACTTCTGGATTGTAGTGGTTGGACTTAATAATGTTCGCATTTAGGTACTGAAGATGCCTGAAGTGATATTTTATTCTATTTGTTTAAATCTGCACACAATCAAGTCCTTAGTTGCCATGGGTTGGAGATTGCCTGTTTAACATGCCTATGTGTAGGAACGTTTAAAATTCAACATCAGATTCGTCTGTTACAGATCGACTCGAAGGCAGCTACAGGGGAGAAACCACCTAGTGGTATAATTGTGTCGAGTCGCTCTCAATATCGACTCCCGAGCGACGCGGTGGTTTATTGCAACTTCAACCAGTTGTACAAGATTGATCCGAGTACCTTGGTCATGTGGTGCAATGTAAGTTGGCGTGCTTGTGTGGTTGGTTCTGGGGTTGAGATTTATCTTTTAAGTCCTGGGTAGAATTACTTTTCCATAGTTAAAGTCAGTAGTTTTCCTCTTTTCTTTTATTTCTAATTAAACGAAACTTCCAATTTGCTCATAAAGTCGTCACAGACAATTTAAAATGTCTTCATTATGGACTCGCAGTTCCCAATAATAATTATGCGATGGGGGTTACTAAGATCATTGTAAATGGTGATTCCATGTAAAAGTGGTGGAGTGTGCAGTGGGTATGGTACAGTATGGCACTGTGACCCACATGCAGCCCCATTAATAAAGAAAAAACATTTCTTAGAAAAGCCAATAGGATGTACAAAGTTTCCGAATGCAACTAATGAAAATTATGGCTGCTTTGGTTACATAACATAGTTCCCATTGTCCTCCCAGGTTTTTATACCTAAACTTTTTATACTGTAGCCACGTCCTCCCAGATATTGAACTTACTTCCCTCACACCCCCTAGTAAATGAACCCATTTTACACCGAATCACCCCCCCCCCCCAGATATTGAAACGCGTCCCGAACAGCGTTCTCTGGTTGCTCCGCTTCCCCGCAGTGGGTGAAGCCAACGTGAAGAAGTTCGCACGTCAGACCTGTGGGATCAACGCCAATCGCATCATCTTCTCGGCTGTAGCTCCTAAGGAGGAGCATGTACGACGTGGTCAACTTGCCGATGTTTGCCTCGACACTCCTCTCTGCAATGGCCACACCACAGGTAATGGGGCAATGCTGAAAGGAGGGAAGGAGGGAAACCTCATAGTAAAATTACGGAAACTAATTTAAACCCTGCTCTAAACACTAACGATTGCCCACACTTAACATATCTTCATAGCGTAATACATCTAGCTGTAAGGTAGTTAGTTTAAAATATTAATTTTATTCTTAATGACACCTTTTTAAAGTTTTTAATTGAATAATGGAATAGGTACCTACCAAAACGTCTTTATATTCAAATCATTATTCCGGGTTTTTTTTCAGATTCAGAACTTTACACATTCAGTATAAAATTACAATAAACATCTTTACGTCCAACTATAATTAAAAGCGGTATGAAGATTTATATTGGAAAGTAAAATTTGAAGTCTTAAACAAAAAAAACTTTAAGCAAGAATAATAATATTTCATTTTAATAACACAGAATGATTAAAATTGAATTTTTCCAAATTGAAATAAACATATTTTTATCAATAATGGTTGATAATTTTACCATGTCTTTTAACCCTTTAACTGCCGGCTGTTTTTCAGTTCATTTTTCGGCTAAGTAACCTTAGGTTAGAAGCTTCTGTACACAAAACTATTGA
>CH001351.1:50053-64055 GCA_000149265.1 Ciona savignyi | reverse complement strand
AGAAGCTTCTGTACACATAACTATTGATGTAAGCATGATATGATCAACAGAAAAATTGTTCAGTAATAAATTTTCTTTTTATTTGCATTAATAAAATTTCGATGACGTCATATATTCTGCAATGACGTCATTGTTACTATTTAGGTCAACAAAAACTATCTTTTTTTCTTATTTACAAACAAAACAGTATGTAGCAAAGTTATTTATGATTATCTTTGGAACATTTTTGTACTACTCTTTTTGTGATGACGTCACAACTTGACTGATGACGTCGTAATACGCAAATCGAAAAAAAAAATTTTTTTTTTTTTTTTACACTTGCCCAATAAAACACAAACACATAGCCACAGCAAAACAAAACTGATGCAAAACATCTTCAAAAAGGTTCTTCATCGCTAGAACTACTCAAAAATGAAGCACAACTGCTTTCAGAATCATTATCAGCTTACAAAAGGACAGATTCTTCTGTTTTTACCCTCCATAAGCTCAAAAAATAGCCTAATCCAAAATGTACAAGCCAAAAACGAATGGATTGTTTTCAAACTAACCAAGCGAACCATGACGACAATAGTTGAAAACTAATCGGGGACTAAAACCAAAATTAAAACTAATTAAAACAACCAAAACCACACATATATATATCATTTTTTAAAACGCAAATAACTAAAAAATATCAAATGCAAACCTATATATCATCTTATATTGGCAAACGCAGAAATTATTCAGCTCTCCAGCGCCATCTCACTGATCAAAATCGGCCGTATACTTTTCTACTTATGTAATTTTCGGCGCTGTCGACTTGAGTCGACAGCGGCAGTTAAAGGGTTAATGGATTTAATGTCCTGAGCTTATTGCTAAGTGAATGTAGCGACACTTACAAATTATGCTCAATACTCCATAGCATAATGCATGAAGTTGTAGGATGATCTGAGAAAAAACAGAAAGACAAGAATAAATATCAAGACGTTTCAGAATGTTTGAAAAGGGAATAAATATTTTCCGATACATAACTATATATAGTTTTGATACCGATATCAATTATTTAATTAAAAAAAAATAGTTTCGAAATCTGTTGCGAAATCAAGTGATAAAAATCAGGCGAATAGGATATCGGTACATTTTTTGCATTTGAAATGTATTGTTATGTTTATACTTTTTATAATGGCTTTATATGGTATGTATTGATATACAGATATAATTGTAATGTTTTTACTTGAATGTTATATTATTTCCACCACAATGACAACCACCCTCCACAGCCATGGACGTATTATGGGCTGGTTGCCCCATGGTCACGCTGCCCAAGGAGACACTAGCGAGTCGTGTCGCATCATCCCAACTTGCATGTCTTGGATGTCCCGAGCTTATTGCTGAGTCATCACAGCATTACGAGGATATTGCTGTACGACTCGGCACCGATCTTGATTAGTAAGTTCGATGGTTCATCATTATACTGCGATGTATGGTTGGATGATTCTTACTGGGATATAGGATAGGATATTCAGGTTTATCTCAGTGAATGGGAAAACCAAGGGGTTAATACACGGCCAATCGTCAGATCACCTCGCGCCCACCGTCGGGTTACTGGAGCTATTGCAGTGTGTTGGAAGAAACATGAAGAAACATGATTTACATGTTTCTTTAATTTGGCAGAATCCAATAATACGCTAGGTTCAGGCAATGTCTGTTAAGTGTTTTGCCCAAGGACACAACTGGCTGGCTATCGGCCTGTTTCGTACCTGCAACCTTTCAACTGAATGGCGACGCACTAAACTACCTAATCTGTTGGACAATATTTGATATCATACTGCGATATATGGTTGAATAGCGAGGTGGGTTAGTGCATCGCATTTCACCCCCAAGGTTGCAGATTTGGAACTTGTCGCTAGCTAGTTGGCTACAACTTGGAAAAGATACTTTTTAACGAATATCGACTAAACCCTGTGGATTATTTTTTTTTACTAAATAAAAGGAACGTTTGAATCATAAATAAAACACACTGCAAATAGCTCTAGCAACCCGACGGTGGGCGCGAGGTGATCTGGCGATTGCCCGTGTGTTAACCCCCTTGGTTTTCTCATTTACTGGGATAAACAAAAATAACCCACCATATAAATGAACGACGTCATTACTAACAAACTTTTTACTTCCAGTTTGAAATCGGTGCGAGCGAAAGTGTGGCACAAACGAACCACCAGTCCCTTGTTCAATGTGAAGCGATACGTGTCCGACCTCGAACAATTGCTTTTCAAAATGTGGCGGAAACACGAGAACGGGCAGGAGGTGGACCATATCAGCGTCTAGCTTGCTCTCTTGCTCCCCTTTGCGATGTATATTTCATGTACAGGCCGCCGCTGGGTGGTGTGCGAGCGCGCACTCCGAGAGAATGCGACTTCAGAGGAATGTTCACTTTTAATCAGTTTTACAACTTTTCACCAACAAAATCGCAATTTACCTTGTAACATTGGCTGATCGGCGTTCAATAAATTATTCGTCGAATATTTTCGATGCATAAGATTTTGCGTGTTTAATGTAGTAGTGTCCAACCGTTTTACAACTGATCGGTGAACATATGATTATTTTACTGCGGCCCAGTAAAGGGAATCTTTATTACAGCCTTCCAGAAAAAGTGGTTACCTCTAAATACTACTGGATCGCTAGGTTTAGATTTGCTATTAAAAGTAATTCTAACCCTGTCCCAAACACTAATCTCAACCCCAGTCCCAGAACTAACTTTAACCCCAACCCTAACATTAATATCATAATCTTTGTTTTAGTCAGAGAAGTTTTCTTATGTAAATACGAAGTATAGTAAGCGAACCTGTAGTATTTAGAGGTACCGTAAAAACGTGCCAACAAGCGACTTTGTAAGGTCATAAGTAGGCTTGTAACGGTTTTAAACAAATAACTTCTAGTAATTTGCAACACAATTGCGAAAAAGTAAGAAAAATCTATGCAACACAAAATAAAATGAAAACAATATAAGTCAAATATGTGGTCCAGTACCAACTGATTCGTGTAACGGTGGTTGGGGACCATTATATCAACAGTGGATGTATTTATAGACTGTACACTCAAAGCAAACGAATAAGGCATTAAACAGGACCCACTTTTAAATCTGCCAATAGACTGATGCACGAACCACCATTTATCGTTTGGAACGAATGATAGCTTCATGCGACTGCATGAAGCTGTCACTGATTTTCTCCCAATGACCGAGGGGTGTGTGAGGTCACAGTGGCGACTTGTCCACGACATAACGCAGACCTCTTGAATGATTATCCAGTAATCCGTTTTGCTGGTGTGCCTCACATAAATTCCAAAGTCAATAACAGTAAATCTAATACCAACAGCACAGTAGCAATTACACTGATGGGCGTGGATCTATTAACGTTGGCTGGTTCGGCCATACAGACTTATTACACCGTGTTCCACGATTCATACAATTGAATCTTAAGTCAGTCCGAGTCGATAAGTTGTTCCTTAGAGGGTTGTATGTCAATAAACAGTGGCAGCTACTTAGTGCAACACATCACTTGACTAATCTGCCGACTGACCATTCTACTGATAGTGGATGGCGGTGCGGGCTGCATAATGGTGTAAGATAGCCCACAGACAAAGATGTTGCATTATTAATTTTCAATGACCGTTTAGTACTGAGCAAGCCGGCGATTACAAGTCACGACGACGGAACAGATACAATTATCTTACATTAAGGCAGAATGGCTCGGGAATTGGAAAACAAATTGCAATGTTCGTTGCAAGCCACAGCAGAAGTCAACAGGCAAGCCGATGATGTAATTCCTCAGTGCGATACGGTGAGTGTAGGTGGACAGCTATGTAATGTTAATATGTTAATAGCCTGATAGTTTTTCTATGGTATGAAAGGATATTCATGTTATTTCCAATGAATGAGAAAACGAAATGGACGTTATAACGTGGGTAATCGTCAGATTACCTCATACCCACCGATAGATTACGTAGTTCGTCGCCTTCCAAGCGAAAGATGCAGTTTAGTAACTGTTTTAGCTAGTCAGTTGTGACGGACAAGGCACTTAACGGACATCGCCTAAACCCAGTTAAATAATGGGTTCTAATAAATTGAAGTAACTTATAAATCATACACAACAAACTGTAATAGCTTCGGTAACCTGACAATGTGGGTGGATAATCTGACGATTGTTAACGCCCCATGCGTTTTCCATTAAGTCCGGCCGGCTAGTCTGGCGGTGCGTCGCCTTTTAATCAAAAGGTTAAGGCTCAAAACTAGTCGTTAGCAAGTCGGTTGTGTCCTTGGGTAAGGCACTCAACGGACATTGCCTGAACCCAGCGACTTAATGGGTTCTACCAAATTAAAGGAACGTGTGTATCATATACAACACACTGCAATATCTCCGGCAACCTGACGGTGGGCGCGAGGTGATCTGACGATTGCCCGTGTGATAACCCCCTTGGTTTTCCATTCACGGGAATAAACATGAATATCCCATCCTGGTTCCAGTTGTCCACCCGAATCTACTTTCAGTTAAAGGTCGTCATGCAGAAACGGGACGAATTGTTCCAATCCAGGATCGACCAGAACATCCGACGAATCCAACAACGACTCAGCCCCTTGAAGATAGTGGGATCGAGTTCGGGGAACCCCCCACACACAGAAACCCAATATGCAAGCCATTCGAGCACTAACGGCAGTATTAACAAAGCAACCACAACACAGAACTCAAGATCCACGAAAAATTGTGACGTCACACTAAATAACAAACAAAGAAATTATCTAGTCGTTAGAAAGTTGGACGGTAGCGTTCGATACAAACCCGTTTTAATTGTTTCCCGCGGTTCCACAGTACAAATGCCTTCTCATAGGAGGGGAATACCCGTATGCAAATTGACCCCTCCTACATTTTACAATACGGAGTCGTCGTTTTACTCTCCGGTGGAAATCGAACCGAAACCGGTGGATCTTCGCATACTCCACCAACCCGTGGTGCGCAACGTGCAATACGTGTCGTCCCCCGGCGCGGTCGCGTGGAAAGGTTATGGTGGTGCGCGGAAAAACCGGGGGAGTGTAGCGCAGAGTCGGAAGAGCTTCCAGTCCGTTACGTCATCAGTGGTGTCGGCGCTGCTCTGCTGGAAATGTCTGAATCTAGATGGCGCCCTTGAGGACAGCGATGATTCCGACGAATCAGGTGACCATTGCACGTCACGATAGTTGTTACGTCATAACGCGACTTGTATAGACAGCGGAAGTGACGGAGGCGGTGATTCCGGCGGTGATGACGCAGACGATGATGACGAGTATGACGATTGTGGTGACGTCAGCGATATTGACGAAATTGAATATTCAAGTGGAGGAGGCGACTCCGATGGATCTTCCATGTCTAAAGCAAAGTATGTAATTGTGTGTTTCGTGATTATCTATCATATGATCGTGATTATCTATCAAATGATCGTGATTATCCATCAATTGATCGTGATTATCCATCAAATGATCGTGATTATCTATCATATGATCGTGATTATCCATCATATGATACCAACCCATGTCGTGATTATCTATCATATGATACCAACTCATGTCGTGATTATCTATCATATGATGCCAACTCATGTCGTGATTATATGTGATTATCCATCATATGATACCAACCCATGTGATTATCCATCACATGATGCCAACCCATGTGTTTATCTATCATATGATGCCAACTCATGTCGTGATTATCCATCATATAATACCAACCCATGTGATTATCCATCATATGATACCAACTCTGTCGTGATTATCTATCATATGATACCAACCCATGTCGTGATTATATATCATATGATACCAACTCGTGTCGTGATTATCTAACATATGATACCAACCCATGTGATTATCTATCATATGATACCAACTCATGTCGTGATTATCCATCATATGATACCAACTCATGTCGTGATTATCTATCATATGATACCAACCCATGTGATTATCTATCATATGATACCAACTCGTGTCGTGATTATCTATCATATGATACCAACCCGTGATAATTAAAGTATGACGTGATACCAACGATTGTTTAGTTCATTGTACCAGGACGACATCATGCAGAATGATATGAGGATGGCCGAGGAATGTGACGATGAAATAGCTGTGGATCCGAACCTCACCAACTACACGTGTTGGGACGAGGAATACAGCAATATTGATGACTACGACAGGCGTGCACGGGGTGAGAATATTATACCTATTCCCATATTTCTTTTTTATATTTGTCTGCCTGGACCGGGATACTACGTGGACCACTGTTGTAATGCCTTGACTCGTTTTAAAACGTTAAAATGGATTGACTCGAGTCATTCCGTTGCGACACTTCTAAAAGATATCGTTTTAATTGTTCCACTATTTATTGCAGGGGTACATTTGTAGGATAGACACATTTGTTAAATTTAGTAAAACCCATTAATCCGTTGGGTTCATGCAATACCCGTTAAGTGCCTTTCCCAAGAACACAACCTACTAGGTAGCGACCAATTTCGTACCTGAAACCATTTGGCTAAAAACCACCAGACTAACCCGTCGGATTATAAACTTAACTTTAAAAAGTTCCAAGCAGTTTGACTTGAATTAAACATGCCATGTTAAAGGTTTCGGCCCAAATAGCAAATGACTCGAATTGTGTACATGATGACTTGACTTGTTCCCATTACCTTGATTTCAACGAACGAATACTCTACCCTAACTATCATGTTACATTATAAGTTATTAACACCAACAAAATAACTTGGGTTAATGCGTCGCCTTATAGCCTGATGGTTTAAGATTTGAAACTGGTCGCTTTTTTGTTCTTGGACAAAGCACTTAACGGACATCACCATGTTACTGCATCACCATGTTACGTCAATACCATGTTACGTTATAACTAAAAACACACTTTCCAGAATGTTACGGCGGGTATTCCCCGTTTTTGGAGGACGTCACCGATCCACGTGTGAAGGAGGACCAATTATCGAGTTGCAACGAGTACGAACCGACCAATCAGCAGTAACAAGTGGACACAACTGGTTGCGTTAGTGGTAATGGGTTCAACTCCATAACCTGTCTTACACTGGGGTTGTGTGAGGTGTGCTTGGGCTTAATTCAGCCCACGATAATAATTCGGTGCACCTGGAAACTAGGAGGTGTTTCTAAGCCTCGTTAGGATCGAAATCCACATAGAAAACATCTAAATTTGCATATGTTTTTCAGTTTTGTTTTTTCCGCTTCTTGTTAGTTGCAGAGGAAATAACAATAAATTCCAAAATTGTTTTTTTACCGTGGTTGGTCGCTAAGCAGTTATTACATATGAATCGATATCTGATTGAACCGCGTTAACCATTCGGTCACAAGAATTGGTTTACCAGTTCGGGTTTTCGCTAATTTCCTGCAGGGGAACACATATATACCTGCAGGGGAACTCATATTGGCCAGACAGATTAGCTCAGTGGTAAAGTGCGTTGCTTCTCAGCCGAATGGTTGCAGATTCGAAACTGTTCGCTAGCTAGTCAGTTGTGTCCTTGAGCAAGGCACTTTACGGACATTGCCTGAACCCAGCGGATTAATGGGTTCTACCAAATTAAAGGAACGTGTCAATCATACACAACACACTGCAATAGCTCCGGTAACCCGACGGTGGGCGCGAGATGATCTGACAATTGCCCGAGTGTTAACCCCCTTGGTTTTCCAATTCACGGGGATAAATATGAATATTCTATCTATATTAATTATGGAATTTACATGAAGTATTTATCACTGCGGAATACATTTCTAAATTATTTGACGCAAAGTAGAATAAGTAGATGTAGAACTATCAGTTTTACACACTTGTAAGATAGCATACACAGAGGGATTTATAAGACGAGTAATATTTGAATCATTTCGCGCCTAGTAGATACCGGAGCTATTTTTCATTGTTAAGTAAGATATTCATGTTTATCCCAATGAATGGAAACGCTAAGGCGTGTTATCACATGGGTAATCGTCAGATCACCTCGCGCCTACCTATAATATTTCGGGTGAAAGGCGACGCACAAGCCCACCAAGCTATTCGGTGATAATATCACTTGTTATCATAGAAGCAACGTTACAATGAGTGATTCATAATAACCATTGTCCAGCAATAAAGAAGCTTCAAGGCACAATGAGTGCATTGTTACAGACAATCCAAATGTTTTGTGATTATTTCCAAACAAAGAACAATAAAGTCACTTCAAATCGAACAAGTCCAAACTAGCATATTATTTTTATTTATTTTCAGTTTTTTTTTTTTTACTTTTTAGAGTCTTGAAAATAAGTTTTGCACCAATAATGTAGTATATGTGTATATACTTTCCAATTACTTTATTACCGCGTTGTAAAGACTTTTGTTTTTTTGCCGTTTATTCCTGTTTCTGTTTCGTCTATCATAATAATAATAACAACGGTGTATGTCGTACGAAGAAAAAAAGTTAAAACTAAACTTACACAACATTTCACGGCAAGAGTATATAAACGGAAACATAAAATTGGAATTTGAATGAAAAGCACAGTTACTGAAACCACAAACATTGAAATGAAGAAGCTAGCCCATACGGGACGGCTGTAATTGGTTTCTCATAGATTCGGTCGCCATTCTAAGTGGGGTTTTCTCATCCTAGGTGTGAATATGGGGTTAGTTTGGTGGCCGCGTTTGCTATAATTAATATTTATAATTTTAAAAACTGCGTATTTTAATGACCGTTTGTTCTACCGTCTTTTCCTATTTTTTGCATTGGTTTAAATTATTTGCTGCTATTTATTGCGATGGAAAATAATAAATAAACTAATAATAGTTCAGTGTTAGGATAACCTGGCTCATAGTTACGTTAACCCAAAAAACACACTTAAAATACAGCAAAAGGGAGGGGGGAACACGACAGTGGTTATAATCTGTCATGGAAAAATTAAAACAATTAAAAAAAAGGACCTACCCGTAATATTCAGCATTCAACTGACATAATTGTTTCTCCCCCCAATACACCCCCTAAACACAAAACCCCCACCCGAAATACCCACCACATATCCCGACCCCTATACCTCACTCACCCGGTTCAAAAGTGAACAATCAGCTCCGGCTTCTATAAGAAGTCGAGCTTCGTTCAATCTTCCTTCATCGCAAGCAAGATGTCTGTGAATGCAATGCATTATATCTGCTATGTGGTACATACTTAGTCACATCAGATATAAGCTGCAACACAGCTTAGTCGCCAGCTCCGACTGTGTAGGAACAACCATGGTTTTCACCATAAGTAGAAGGGTTGTGGGATTAAAACTGATCTTTAATTGGTGTTCATAAGCAAGGCATTAAGCAAACATTGCCTGAACTAAGTGAATTATTGGGCTTAGGTTATTCCTACTGGAACTAAAAAATCACTTTTTGGATTAAACCTATAAAATTAAAGAAACATCTCAATTATGCAACATACTAAAATAGCTCCAGCAAATGGATCGTGGGGCCAAGTAATTAGTCAATAACTTAAGATGTATTATTTAATGAGATTTTACACCTGTCAGGATATAAATGACATACTACGCAACTCACAATGGGGTATTCCCCTCAGAATCTTGGAGGTTCAAGTTAGCGCTGTGTGCGAGAAGAAGTTGCAGCATCTTCGTGTTCCCCTTCGACGCTGCGCGATGGAGGGGGGTGGCTCCCAGGTGGTCGGACGCATCTGGGTCCCCCCCGCACGCCAGGATCGCTTGCGCGGCTTCCAATCGATCCCGGGATGCAGCGTAGTGAAGAGGAGTTTGCTGGTTGTTGTTCCGAGCGTTGACCTTCGACCCTCGGGAGATGAGGAGGGAGAGAATCGCTTGGTTCCCCGTGGAAGCAGCGATGTGGAGGGGGGACCACTCACTCTGGGTTGTTTGGATATCAACTTATATGTCCGACCGGTTAGTCTGGTAGTTTAGTAAGACGCCTTACGACCAAAAGGTTGTAGGTACGACACTGGTCACTAGCTAGTCGGTTGTGTACTATGGTAAGGCATGCCCATATTAGAGCATCAGGTTATTAACAGTGTGTTGTGTAGGAACAATACATTTCTTCAGTTTTGGCAGAACCTATTAATCCACTTGGTTCAGGCAATGTCCGCTAAGAGTCTTAATTAGCAAGCGACCAGTTTCATACCTGCAACCGTTATGAGTAAAATGAAACATTTTAGAAAATACTTGATTTTTGGAACATTGATCAGTTAATAACTGTGAAAGTTGGGGCATTCATTGGAGCATAATGCATTAGGTTGTTAGTTAGGTTGTTAGTTTGAGCAATAGGCATAAAGTGCAGAATAATAATTTTTATACATGATTACAAAGCTTTTTGTGTCTTGTGGTGTTTTTAGGTGAGGCTATTATGTGAACTGTCCTAAATACCTCTGTTCAAACAGTGGCCTCCAGCTTTAATTATTGAAAGTGGAAGAAATATAACCAGAAATGTCTCATCAAATTAAAAATTAGTATTCCGGATCCGGTTCATTGTTTTTTTACACTGTCTAGTATTATATATTTAGTCAAAGAGGAAAATGTTTAACCGGCGTCAAGGGTCAGCGCTGCGACCAGTGTTCACCAAATTATTACGCACTCTCAAAACAAGGATGCACAGGTGGGTTGAAGTTATTAATTCCGGCAACACTGTTTAAATGCTTGTTGTATATGTAGTTGCAATATATAGAAGGAAGTTGGAAATATGTTAAGTTATGTTATTCGGATTATCTTTCAATCTAACATGAAATCTTTATTCTCACACTATCTAGTATTATACATTCCTAATTCATAACTAGGAAATTTGTGACAAAACTTACATCGTCACAACTATTAACATCTGCGTTGTTATCGATCAGCAGATCAACGACCTCCCTCTTCCCAGCTGATACCGCCCAGTGGAGAGGACTCCTACCCGACTGTGACAATATGTGAATTACCATTCTATTACATATAAAATCTAAGATACCACTTTCAGGGGGAACAAATTTTTCTTAGTAGAAAAGTGACTGATTTTTAACCTTTCAAGACCTTAGGGATTGTATATATTACTACATAGAATAGGATATTTATGCTTTTATCCCCGTGAATGAGAAAACCAAGGGGGTTAACACACGGGCAATCGTCAGATCACCTCGTGCCCACTGTCGGGTTACCGGAGCTATTTCAGTGTGTTGTGTATAATTGACACGTTCCTTCAATTTAGTAGAACCCGCTGGGTTCATGCAATGTCTTTTAAGTGCCATGCCCAAGAACACAATCAACTAGTTAGCGATGAGTTTTGAACCTGCAACCCTTCGGTTGAAAGGTGTCGTACTCTCACTAAACCACCAGACTAACCGGACAAAGAAATCAAAATATCACTTTTAGGCGAAAGATATTATTCTCAGTGGAAAATTGAATGATTTTTAACCTTTTAAGACCTTAGGTATTGTATATTACTACATGTATTAATTTTGCCCAAAATTGCACTGCTAAAATTACAATGAAAAATGCAATGTCATGCTGAAATACATATTTTAGATGTAATGGCTTTTACCACCAAAAAACAGAGAATACAAATTATGTCAAGTATATGCCGAAAATATGGAAATAGCTGAAAATTAAAAACATAAAAAAGGAGGGGCAGGATATTTTATCAAAACAGAAAGTAACTAAATAAAACAAATGTTATCTTGCTTGCACATTTTAAAAATCAATTTTCCTCAGTTTCATGCTGCACAGTTGGTACCTGATCACTAACTTTGACAGCTTGGCCGTTTTCTTTGATCCGATGCATTAGAAGCGCCACCTGACCTTCATATGCGAGATTACATATCTCATTATCCGATACACCAGACGTCATATTGTATATTTCTAGTGAATTGAGTACCTAATATTCTGTATAGAATGTTCATGTTTATCTCCGTGAATAGGAAAAATAAGGGGGTTACCACATGGGCAATCATCATATTATCTCACGCCCACCGTCGGGTTACCGGAGCTATTCAGTGTGTTGTGTATGATTGAGCTGTTCCTTTAATTTAGGGGGAAAACTAAAAGGAGGGAAAGCGGGAAGGAGGGAAACTGCAGACTTGAATAAAGATTAGGACATTGAAGTTAGTTTTAAACATGTGGTTAGAGTTAGGGTTAGTTTCCATAGTTTTAGTGAGCAGCATAAAGACACAGCCGACTAGCTAGCGACCAGTTTACAGGTTTAACCTTTCGGTTGAAAGGTGTCGCACTAAACCACTAAAGTAATCTGTCGAACCAGCTATAAAAAATGAAGAATAATTGAATATAAGTACAATGTACATAATACTGTTGCTGCATAGGCTATATTAAAGCTTGTTAACAACGGATTTAAAAGTTATAGATCTTGTTCCATGCTCCTGGTGAAAACTAAAAGGAGGGAAACTGCAAATTTAAATAAAGATTAGCGCTTAAGAGTTAGTTTTAAACATGGGGTAAGAGTTAGGGTTAGTTCTGGGTTTAATATTAGTTTTTATAGCAGGGTTATAATTAATTTCCATAGTTTTAGTGAGCAGTTTCCCTCCTTCCCGCTTTCTAGCCTTTTAGTGTTGTCCCATGCTCCTTGCATTTCAAAGTCCAATACAAAAGCGAGAAAAAGGTAATGACGTATGGGGGTTTCCCTTCTCTGATATACCTACAGTATCAATATTTACATAAAACAAAATAAATCGACCTGGTACGGTCGTCTCGCCGAATGTTTAACGCGACCGATACATATACTGCCCCCTATATATAAACGGTCTTGGTAAACAGCTCATCTATGGATCGAAACCCATCCCGGTAAAAAAATTAAATAAATCGACCTGCGCTTTGGTTATTCGGAAACTTTTTTCACCGCATAAAATAAGAACGGCTATTTGACAACTCATATGTGAAAATACTCTTAAACATACAAATAACATATTTATTAACTTTATTTATCATGTCATTTGTGTTTGAGTTTGGCGCTTTCTGATGTTGTGTTTAGTTTTTATTTGCTGGTTTGGAAAATGAATAGTAGGCTACTAACTTCGGAAAGTAGTTTCTTGTTTAGGCTTGTGAAAGGAAAAACGCAACAGATGTCCCGATTATACCGCCAGCATCGTTAAGTTACCATAGCTATTGCAGTTTGTAGCGTATGATTTATACTTTTCCTCAATTTGGTAGTAGGCCTAATGGTTCAGACATTGTCCTTGCGCAAGGACACAAACCGACTAGAGACCAGACCCAGCAACCCTTTGGTTAAAAGGCGTCGAACTAATCCACTAAACTGGTCGGTCGGACAAATTCTTTAGCAGCAAGGTACAGTTTTTTTTTGTTTTTTTTTCGAACAAAGTTTCGAACGTTAACCATTCGGCCACACGACCGTATTGCGGCAAAGTACAGTGGGACCCCACTTACCTGACCACATATGGGACCGTATCAAAGCGGTCGCATTAGCGGGGTGGTCGTGTTAGCAAATTTTGCTTTTTACTAAATTTCTACTAAATGCCATTATTTTTTACAAAATGATTTTAACCAACTGTTAGTTCTAAAGTTTATTTTATAAAATTCATTTCTTGTTTGCTACAGTTTTCTTTGTGTGTGTTTTGTGTACGCTCTCTTGTAATCTTATGTTTTGATTACAAAAGAAATTTAAACTGATTATTTTGGTGACAAAGGTGGTCGCTTTAGCAAAAAAATATTGCGGTCCTGGTCTGGAGACCGGGGTGATCGCGTTATTGAAACAGAATGCAATGCATTACCATAGTAAATTACTTGACTGAAATGGTCCTGATAAAAAGGTGGTCGTGTTATCGAGGTGGTCGTCAAGCGGGGTTCCACTGTATTTAAATACTTCATAAAGGAAATTAAAACTACATATTTGTGTCTTTGTTACTACACTTTGAAAGTGAGCTCTGCAGCTCTGCTAAGCAAAAATGATTTTCTAAATTATTGAAAATTACAAGAGTTATTATTATTTCAAAGAAAGTTAGTTAACCCTGGTTGAAT
>CH001351.1:14071-32235 GCA_000149265.1 Ciona savignyi | reverse complement strand
ATTCATTTTTATCGCCGTGGATGGAAAACCAAGGGGGTTAACACACGGACAATGGTCAGATCACCTCGCGCCCATGGTCGGGTTACCGGAGCTATTGAATTTTGTTATGTATGATTCACACGTGTCTTTAATTTGGTAAAATCCATAAATCCGCTGGGTTTAGAAAATTTCCGTTAAGTGCCTTGCCCAAGGATACAACCAACTAGCCAGCAACCGGTTTCGATTCTTAAACTTTTCGGTTGAAAGGAATCGCACTTAACCACCAGACCAACCGGTCGGACAACTTTGTTCAATTCTGTGTTTGTCGCTTTGTATCTAAAATTAGCAGTGTTGTAATGACTGAAGTTAAAATCACTTTACTTCACTCAACTTTGTGATATATAATATGTTTGTTCGATTCATCATGTTTGGACAAATAATATAGAGGCGCAATCAACTGATCGTATTATTCGTATTTATTACAGTCTTACTTGAATTACTGTCCATATGTGGTGAAGATTTCGACACACTACAAACATACGCTCTTACATATACAAACATAATCGTTTTCCGCATTTCTAAGGAACTCACTGAGCGATCGAAGAGAGAAGAAATAAATTTAGAAAAAAGTTGATTGGCTATAAAATCCAACGCTCAATAGAATGAAATCATCTTAGTTTTGAAAACTTCAAAAGTAAGTTTGTTTTTAACTTTAATTTGTGTGATTTGTAACGAAATTTTAACAGATGAATAAGGCTATTCTACTTCTCTTCGCGCTTGTGTTGCTTGCTGCCACTGAAAATGGTGACGCTTGGTTCTTAGCTCGTCGTCGTCGTCGTTATACTGCTCGTGCTCATTTGGTTGGATACAACCAACAAGAAAGCATGCCAGGTGAATATTTTAAGTAGAACATATTACAATTGTAACGAATTTGGATAAAATCGAATAGTTTATGTTAAATGCCATTGATTGGCCAAAGGGTATAAGGATATTCATGTTTATCCTCGTGAACAGGAAAGCCAATATTAGATCACCTCGCGCCCACCGTCGGGTTTCCGAAACTATTTACATTGTGATATATGTGATTGTGCGAGACTCTCATGCTTTGCACAAACTGATGTTTTCTGGTTTCAAGAAATATTTGCTTAGTGCTTCGCCATAGACAGAATCGACTGTCCACCAACCAACCTCAATTTTGCAACGTTTGGGGTAGAAGCTTATTCGTATAGCAATGAGTATAGAAAATCATTTGAACAACTCGTTTCAAGTTAGAATTAAGTTCAAAACAAACAATTGGTAAAATTGATTTATGGTTCATGCAGAAATGAATGAAGATGCAGCTAAGGACACCTTCTTGTGGGATGCCAATGGTGCAATGAAACATTAAGTATTCAACAATAATGCCAATAAACGAGAATGCATCTAAACATATTTGGTATTTCTTTTAAAGCACAACATTAGTTCCTTTAGATTTAACACCAGTTTATTTACTGGAGTTACAGAAATAAATTAAAATAAATAATAGGTGTCTTTTTAGCGTCGACTTCCAACACACAACCTAGACCCCTTTGACATTTTAATTATACGTCCCTGTGTAACGGTGAGAAACGAAAATTTTCCAAAGCGAAATGGCAGAAACAAAAGTTTTGTTTCTGAAAAAAATGTATTAGTTAATTTCTTTAGTAGTTAGGTGGCGCTAGAGGTCAAACAGTAAAAATAACCATATAACTTCTTTTAATTCACTAACGGCTGTCTGGCCGAATGGTTAGCGCGAACGATTCGTAATAGGGGACGGTCTTATGGACGAGCCCATATAGGGTTCGATACTTAACCCGGTGATAACAAATTATTTTGTTCACATGAACCAGCCTAATTAAAATTGGTTAAACGTCACAGTGACGTCATGCAGAACATTGGCGGCGTGAGAAATCAGCTTTGTCGCGCGTTATTATGATGTCATAATTAAACTCGAGTTAACAGTACGACCACCTGCCAATAGTGGTGTGAATAATTACTCATAATGGAGTTACATTATTACTTGAGTAATCCCCACAACAAAAAGATTTTTTTGTTTGCTATATAAAATTTACAATTATTATTTTAAGTTTGCGATCAGATGTTTATTAATTACGTGCAGTACAGCTCAAGCAAGGGATAGAATACAATCCAATCCAATCGATCCTGAAATAAATAATTGTGCTTTTATAATATTGTATGTATATATTGTGTATTGTTATTTGTGGCCGAAATGTCGGTATACGCGTACTTATAGTCGCCCAATAAAAAAATCACCGAGTAGCACATAAGCTAAATGTTATATATCAGAAAGCGATTACTTAATTTGACCTAAAAGTTTTAAAGACAAATTATACTTGCCCATGTTTTGACCGATTCAGCTCTTACAAAGATTAAATCTCTTTAACCACGAAGCATGCGATATCACATTTTACTTTTGTAAAACCAACATAACAACTTTTCGTTATCGTTTTTAGAAACAAAATTTTCGTTTCTCGGGTAAAATTTTCGTTTCTAAAATAACGAAAATTGTGTTCTTTAAAAATGAGTTTAGGACTACTATTTCGCCAAGTTCTATGATTACATAATTCGTTAAGCTGACACAATATCAACAATTTCTTGCATGTGCAGTTAATAAATGTAGTTGGACCTTTTAAACTAAGATAATGTGTTTGTTCTATTCATTTAAATGAAACATAAATTTATAAACCCACAACATTCAAAATAATACACTGATTAGTACTTTTTACGGGCGGTAATAGAAACAAACGGGATTAAAGAGTGATTTAAATTCGTGTAACCGATAAACATTAAAACTACTCGTCATAAATAATGATTTTAATTTAAAATTACATTAGAGAGAGTTTAAGATAGATATATATAAACAAACGGTCATAAAAAGAACATAAAAACGAAATTTACGTGACTAAAGATGAAATTGATGATGATAATTACTCCAAAAGTGATTACATTGATGATGTTTAGACTTTTTGCTTTCCGAAACTCGCTTTTGTTATGTGTCATTTAGTTAGTTCTGCTACAACATAGCTTTTCTGCAATCATTGTGTTTATCCACAATAAACAACAAGTTTTGCAATACGTGGTTAAACTAAGTGGCAAGATCTGCGACTTTATTTAATGATGGTTAATTAAGAACGGAAAATGAGAACTTGGTTCGCAAAAAAGAAGAAATTTAATTATGTTGTAAAAAAATAATGTGTGTTAATTGCAGCATCACACCTAAGTTCAATAATATACTGCAAAAAATTGTCGACTTTTATATATGAAAGCGGGCTGATATCACGTCAATGACGTATTTAAGAAAATGACTTAAGTGTTCCCGTAATATGTTTGAATATTGTCCTTTAAAAACGTTTGTCATTTTTCTTTCTTTCGCGATCCTGCGATATTTTCTAACTTATTATATTAAATCTAAGAGGTCCACTTTTTAATGATTGTGATTGAATGACAGTTGAACCAATGTCCTAATATAGTTAATATTGATGCCTGTATTGAGAATTGCATGTTAATCTGATCAAGGGATTATTCTTTTCATATATTGTAGTAATATGGAATTAAATAGAACCGATATAGCGAACATTTTGATAATTTGACGTAGGGTGGGTGCGTTTGTGGCGCGCGTTTGAAAACCAAACAATATATAAGGTTTATTTTTTGGGAGCAAATTTATAAATGTGTTATCCACCCATCTACTAATTTTCATGTACTTTTTATAACAAATTGTCAATTTAGGTATATCACGGCTGTTTCATTTCAACCCAAAGCGAACATATTGATAATTTGACGTAGTGTGGGTGTGTTCATGGCGCGCGTTTGAAAACCAAACGAGATATAAGGTTAATTTTTGGGGAACAAAATTATAAGTGTTTTATTAACCCCGCTACCAATTTTCATGTACTTAGTACATCAAATCGTCGACATAGGTATATCCAAGCTGTTTTATTTCAACCCAAAGCGAACATATTGATAATTTGACGTAGTGTGGGTGCGTTCATGGCGCACGTTTGAAAACCAAACGAGATATAAGGTTTATATTTTGTCCGCAAATTCACGAGTATGTTATCTACCCAGTGACTTGATTGATGAGTGTGAACACCGCATTTTACCATTTATTGGAATAAACATAAATATACCATCCTAGTTTAGAGCTTGATTGAAACCAGTCTCCAACTGGTAGACTGTGTCATGCACGGCACTTAGCCGATATCGCCTACCAAAGGGATCGGTAACCTTTTGCACTTCAAGAGCCATTTTAACCGATATTCTACAAAATAATCACTGGGAGCCGCAAAGCTTATAGTATTTTCGCAATAAAAGGAAAACAACACTGTGTAAGATAAAGACGCGAGTGTTCTTCTGTTTGTTTCACTTATGCATGGGTGTTCGTTTTCCTTTTATTGCTCGTTTCACTCATGCGAATGGTCAGTGCGGTCGAAACATATACCGACAGAAACGGTCCTCATAGATTTGAAACTTGACTCGGTAAAAAGTCAAACAATGAGTTGCACTTAAACATTAAAAACGCCTTGATGCATCTCTGTCCGATTTTTGTTGTTAAAACTTGTCGGCTACGCGGGGCCCTAGGGACATGTTTAATGTAAGAAGTTGTAGTATATGCTTGGACGGATGTAAGTTATTCAGACCTTGACATGACACGTCACCATCAAAAACTCTCATGATTTATTAGAAAAAGTGACGGTATATTAATGGTAGCGGGAATGATGCAATATTATAATAAAGGAAATATTATAATGATGATTTACTACAACAAAATTATATATGTACTCTTCTTTTGTATTAACAGATTAGGAAAGTTTTTTTTATTTATTTTTTCCTCAAGGTATTTTTTTTGCTAATGGGGGCACATTGTGGTGTTAAAAACTAGCCATTATTGATAACATGGTTTTATCCATTCTATCTTCTGCTGGCACAAGCTGCGTTTTCGGGGTTTCATCTGCAATACAAATGTAAATCTAAACACGCCAACGCGAACTTCCATATTTACGCCAAGGAAGCGCTCGTTTATCCACCCGTCAAGCGACCAAATAGCTGCTATAGTTATCAATAACAACAAACACAAATATTAAAGTTTAGTTTTTTTTTCCATAATGAAAACACGATGTATGACCTTTGATAAAAAATTGGAAAACGGAAAAAACGGCAAGACGACAGTCGTTAGAACACATCTAAAAAAAACCTATCGATTATCAAATTTCGTTATAATTAGACGTGGCCGCTAAATCCACATAAAAAAAATGAAAAAATAAATGTTTATAAAAAACTACACTAAGCCTCGAAGATTTGTGTGCGGCAAAGCGACCCGTGCAATGGGGAAGTCGGCTTTAGGAAAAAATCACCGCTATTACTTGGCCACCACGGGAATCTAAAGCAATCGTGTTTGCGCTGTGCAACGCGAATCTGCTGGTGAAACGTGCCGTTCATTTGATCGGCATCTTCTGTTTAATATTGTTTTTGGTTCAAACTGCTTTGCTATAGACGTTTAAGGCGCCTTATCGCCATGACGCCATTGTCTGGGAGAATCTATGTGTGGTGTGTGTCAATCATAGCGCCATGGGAGGGGTAGTTCATAATGATTACCAACGAACTTAACTGATCCCTTCATAAGGTCGTGTGCTCTTCGGTCTCCAATCGAGATCGGGAACCGAAGAAAGCTGTCGTTGAGGTCATCGAGATCGTCGATCATCGGATTAACATCGCTTTCAAACTTTAGAAACACAACAGTGGCCTTATAATGGGGTCGTTATTCACCACCGAATGGGCCTAGATGCAGGCCCGGTGCTAGGAACCGCGGGGCCCAATTAGAAATGTGATGGCGGGGCCCCTACTCTTTATAGCAAAATTTATGGGTGTTTATATATCATAAAATATATACCAGTACATACAAAACTACAAAAATAGACATTTAATACTTGCTATAAAACAAATTAAAGGTAATGTGGATGCTTATTTACGATATATTGTTTTACTTTTAATAGCAAAATGGGAAAATTAGGCAATTAACCTTTAGTTTTTCAGAAAAAAGACTTTTCTTGCTTTTTTATTAGCAAAGTCAATTAAAATAACTTCAAAGTCAATGGCTTTAGCAATCTCGCATTCTATAGAAAGCATTATGACGTAACAGGCAGACACAGAAATATAAATTTGACTTAGTTACGATGCATAACAAATTGATATTACGAGAAAGAATATTATTTTACTTTTTATTTTACGTTTCAGTAGTATTTTAATCCTCGTAATACAGAAAGACCCCCGCTAGCGCGGGGCCCCTTCAAGGTGCGGGGCCCAATTTGATCTAATCGGTCAAATCGGCCTAAAACCGGCCCTGCCTAGATGTTAACATTTTAGATAGGTTTTTGCCCCGATTAGCAGCTTGGCTGATCCATCTTCGATCTATGGATTTTCACACCTTGCAAATGGCGGCGTCGATGTAACGCCTGCTAGCATTCCACAGGCTGGGCAGAGAGTGCAAGGGACACTGTATCTAAAACACGAAGTTGTGTCAGGGCTTGCAACGTAATACAACGTGGATTACCAGCAGCTTTTGGTGAACTTACGATCGACCCCTCAGAGCGTTGTCGTGGAACCTTGGTCGATAAGTGCTTAAGTAACAAATATCTGCATGACTGATTTTAAAGGAATGTTACGTCTTTGGCGGCGTCTACTGTAGATGGCGTATATAACCAATTAATAGACCTCTATGCGCGGCCGGAAATGACATATCCCTATATTTATAGTCATGGTATTTAAACGAGTGTTTTGCTGAGTAACAATGATGGTGATTCCCCAATGTTTGTTTGGTTGAAAGCAACATGTGCTAGGCTGCGCACCGGTGTTCTCGTTTAGCTGTAAAGTTTTGTAAGAGCGGAGCAGTGCTTTGTAAATGAAAGGTGGTGATTGTGCACCTCCTAGCTGTTTTGTTTAAAAAAAGTTGCCGATGTACAAAATTGTACAAAATGTACAAAAAAAAAAAATTTAAGTAACAATTTGGAGGGATTTGAGTTTAGGTTGCATATCCAAGCTTCAATTTTAAATTGTGAAAAAATCTAAGACTTCCTGTTGCAGAATTTTAAGTGACCCTTTTTCTGAGGTCAGTTTGCATTAACGAGATAGGGAAAAGAATTGTTTGAACGCATTCTATATCAGTTACAACTGGACTGTTATTTACAAAAAAACGCATAATTCTATCAATATCAAACGTTCTTCCAACTTGAACTTGTATTTTACCTTTTAAGCAAAATGTACAGTTTTTTTTTTAATACATAGTTATCTACTGTAACTCGTAATCTATCCTTTTAAACATAATAGAAACAAATGTTAAAAACATGACACAAGTCCAATTTACTGCGGAAAATATCACAACCAGTCACATCCGAAACTGCAAAATCTTACACGAAACAGATGTTACGCAATTCGCCATAAAAATGGTATTATTACGACTAAAAGGTCAATTTATAATATAACTCCCAATTGTAAACGACAAAGATAGTGATTTCAATGTATCAGGGAACAACGTTTAAACAAACATTCGGTATGTAGGTGCTGCAAGCATTCATTGGTTTAAACTGCTGCGTTTATTTTCGGTACCTCTAAATACTACAGGACCGCTTGGACCACTTGGATCGCATGGAGCGCTTGAATTGCTTGGATTGCTTAGCGGTCCAAGCGGTCCTGTAGTATTTATAGGCAGCCCTTATTTTGGTTCATTCGGGTTTGTACACACGGGACGGGTGCTTGACATGTGTAACAATGTATAATGGTAGGTACCTCGGCATCTAGGCTTGTTGCAGCGTTCATTACTTTGACATTCACGGGCGAAATGGTCGGAACCATCATTCGCGGGCGAAATGGTCGGAACCATCATTCGCGGGCGAAATGGTCGGAACCATCATTCACGGGCGAAATGGCCGGAACCATCATTCACGGGCGAAATGGTCGGAACCATCATTCGCGGGCGAAATGGCCGGAACCATCATTCGCGGGCGAAATGGTCGGAACCATCATTCGCGGGCGAAATGGCCGGAACCATCATTCACGGGCGAAATGGTCGGAACCATCATTCGCGGGCAAAATGGCCGGAACCATCATTCGCGGGCGAAATGGTCGGAACCATCATTCGCGGGCGAAATGGCCGGAACCATCATTCACGGGCGAAATGGTCGGAACCATCATTCGCGGGCGAAATGGCCGGAACCATCATTCACGGGCGAAATGGTCGGAACCATCATTCGCGGGCGAAATGGCCGGAACCATCATTCACGGGCGAAATGGTCGGAGCCATCATTCGCGGGCGAAATGGTCGGAACCATCATTCACGGGCGAAATGGCCGGAACCAAGGCACCTAAGGCAGAATGCGTGAGATCGGACGAATTCATCCCGCTCTCTCCAGGACTTTGATATAAACTTCTCGCATGAAGCGAGATGATGACGGGAACCTGTACAAAGAGGGCAAGCAAGCAGGGCTAGACGCATTATTGATCCAGGGCGTCTCGGTGATAGTGGAATGGTAAGCAAAGGCTTGTGTCCATTTCTAAGCAGTGCTAGGCTTGCCGAAGATTGCTTGTCCGAATATCGAGTTATATCGTTTGCTCAGCTTGGAAATAAATGCAGACAGATCGGTGAACTTGGCACGACTTCCAGTCCGGTGTTCAATGTCCGCGGAACATGTCACCCACTTGACTTGTAGCGAAGGAGGTAACTTAAAAATCACCGAAAGCATAACTTCCATGGAATCTACACTTGTGGATTGGTCCGTGTCTTCAAGGCAGGCGCAGCAACGATGCATTAAAACCGACATTTTATTCAGTCCTTCGGGGTCGTGTTCGCCTATCATCGGGGCACTCTGCAGAAGTTCTTCACAGCGACGAGCAATTAGGTGCGGTTGGCCGTATTCGTCATACAATATACGCCAAGCGGATTGATAACCAATTTTGGGAGGGTAAGAGATGAGGTGAGATATCTTGTTTCTAACCTCGGGTTCACAATGTTCAATCAAATACATGAGTCTTACGTCATCGCCATCTCTCTTTGTTGAAAGAAGGATTTCAAACTGACGAGCGAAGCTCCGGTACCACATGGGGTCGCCATTAAACTTTTCAATAACCAGGGCGGGCAGATATTGTTCTTCAAAACCAGTGGATATGTGTCCTTGACAATCCAGGCCGCTTTGGGTAGCAGGTAACTCGTGTCGACGGTATTCTTGGGATATACGGCCTGGATTGGGTTTCCATTGATGACTTGCGGGGATTGCATGAGCGGTACGTCGGGTACGAGGGTGGTATCCATGGCGTACCGGTGGAATATTTCCTCCATGTGCTAGCGACGACTCGGCTACCGGTGTTGTATGAAGACTCAGGTTCGAGGGGTCGTCTGCGGTCGAAAGTCGTGGTTTGGCCATAGTGGCTGGAAGGATGTGAAAATAATCTTGTATTGACGGTTTCTAGCAAATATATATGTACAGTTCAAATATTACATACCCGTTGTTACTTCAGCGGGTGGAGTAACGGGTTGCTAGTTTGAAAATAACGCGTATCGTTGAGTTAACACACAGTTTACGTCCTCTGGTGTTGGGGTTATGACGGTACAGTACAGTGGTACAGATGATACGGTACGACACGGTTTTCTGTAGAAAATAAATAAAACTAAAATCTGTAAACTTACGAGTCTATATGTAAATTATAAGTATCACACACTCACCAAACTTTGGCTTCAAGCGGTACGAAAAAGTACGGTATCGGAAGAAAATTGTACATGGCAGTCTCTACGGTAGCTAATTTGGAAAGAAAGAAAGTTATGCCATGCGGTCTAGTAGACGCGAGTGCAACATAAACTCCCATGAATACGTAAAACGTTCATGGCGCTATTTATACTGGTTTAACATAGACATCAAGAAAACATGCAAGTAAATAAATAAATAATGGGCCGAGATATCTTACACCCGTATTTGTCGAATTTACACAATAAAACAATATATAATTGTAACTAAACACGAGCCTACCACGTCATATACGTCTCGACGTTTTCAAAACTTCCTAACTAAAACTATTAAATCGGTCGACTAACTCATATACGAGCAGAAACTGGCAAAAAACAAAGCCTTCATAGTTTGGTGAATACGTCATAGTGGAAGAGAAGGGTTTAAGGCAGCAGAACATTGGCTCTCGTGGTATCGAGTACTATCGACGTACAATTATACAATAACTCGGACGATAAATATAGTTGTGCAGCCTTGTGTTTTTGCGTTTCAATGCCTTCCCCCAATAAACGCCAGATTATTTTTTTTCTGGTGTACACAATTTTTGCCTGTGTCTATGTAAACGTGTTAATTACTGGAAAACTATTTGCGTCGTATTTACGACCCAATGCAGTAAGTTAGTTGGTGCAATGTCCGCTGTTTTTATTACAAACGCGACCCATTTCACACAGTTAAAATAGCCGTCCACACCTTATCTGTCCCCGTGACCTATATTTATTTGGTATATATTGTCGTGATTTTATGAACAAAAAAAACAACCAGCAGAATGAAATAACTTACAAAAATGCCGAATAAAAACAAGAAGTTACAGTGCGATCCATGTATGTAGTTATGGGTCCCATTTGGAAAAAATGGGACACATATTGTTTTTGTCCGTTTTTTTCGTTTTTTTTGTCAAATGCTTGACAGGCATAGCTTGTGGCTCCAGCATCTACCAGAAGGGGTAATGAAATCGTAATGAAACTTTGTCATTGGTTAGAAAACATGGTCTAGATATGCAGAAACCAAAATTTTGGGTAATATACCCAGGGGAATTCCCCTGGGAGGTGAAAAACCAAAACGGTATTTTTTTAAAAATATAGCTTTTTTGGGCAACGCAATTTGATTAACGTAACTTTGAGCTTATGTGAAATAAGTTTACCGGTCTTTTTTACTTTCCAAAATATGCATGTATGACCTTTACCTATACCGAATGACATTACCGGTACATCATGTTTAGCCTTATACCATTTTGTATCTCAAATTGCTAACAAAAGTAAATCAGGATGCTAAGGGTAACTGATATTAACTACATCTGGTTGGCTGCACAAACGTACAAATTTCTCTCACGTCTGATTCGTCTGTGGCAGCAGGTTGCGAAATTTGCAAGCGGATTGTTGTACTCTTTGGTGTTTGTTGAGTAACAATAACACGGTAATAAATAATCAAACTTCACAACTTACGGTAATAAACATTTTATGCACGTGGCCAAAGCTCAAATAATACAACTTTTAAGTTATTATCCTTAAGAGAAAAGAATCTAATTTCCTTGAACTAGCGTGCCAGAAATACGAGCTCGCGTGCCAAGTTCGGAAATCAAAATTGTGGGTGATAAATTTAGGGAAATTCCCCTGAGACCTTAAAAACCAAAACGTTTTGTTTTAAATAGCTTTTTACGGAATAGCGCTTGAACGGATTTTCCACTTTTAATCAGATTTGGTGGAATGTAAGTGCATTAGTCACTGATTTAACACTTAAAACAAATAAAAAAGATTACCTAATAAAATACCTTAAAAATAAGATTTTTCCTCAAATCATGATAGCAACATGCATGGCATGGCGCCCCGACATCTACCAGAAAAAGTAATGGAATCGCAATAAAAATTTGACATTTGTAAGAGAACGTGGTCTAGATATGCAGAAACTATAATTTTTGGGTAATAAATCCAGGGGAATTCCCCTTAGACGTTAAAAAGCAAAACGTTTTTTTCTAATAAATTAGCATTTTGGGGCATAGCGCTTAAACATCTGCTATAATTTTGATCAGATTTGGTGAAATGTTAGACCATTAAACATGTTACATTGAAATCACTCCATCATACGTATACACTGGGGAGTAATATTATAAATGAGGTCATTAGACGTAACAATGCCTATTTTATCGTTGTGCGCAATATTTATACCTCGTGTAAGATTTGGGCCTTTGAAAGGCTTGGGAGTTTTTGAAGTGACTGGTTACAGTATTTTCAATAGTTAAATTGATTTGGGCCATGTGTTTTAATATTAATTTGTCATGTGTATAGAAGTGAAGTTCATAAGTTAGCCTACTATGTAAAATATTTAAAAACCGCAAAATTTAGTAATCTCATAACGTAAAAGTGGAATACAAGTTTTGAAGTTGGAATAACGTCTTGATATTGCTGGAGTTGCGCGTTTTGTGACGAGTCCTGTATTGTGCTACGTCTGGTTTAGTAGGCGCCGCCAGAAAACGTAACATAAAAGTTTTTAAATATAACTCATCAAATCGAAGATATCGAGAAGCAAGTCAAGGCTGTAGCTATGGAGGACAGTAAAATCTTAGTGGATTTGGATGAGCCTAAGAGTAGCATGGCGAAGGGTGCTGAATGCATCCGTGTGTCGTCAGCCGATGAGTTACAAGAACTAAGAACTGAACTTGCCGTTTGGTATAATGTGGCCGAGCAAGCAATTAGTCGCAAAGATGAGGCGATGTTAAAATCTGCCCGAAAGCGGATTGAACAATACGTGTCCAGTTTAACGGATATCTTAAAGCAACGCATTAATGACTTGCTAACTGATCAACATCGTGACGCTAGTGAGCATCAACTGGAGAGCGTCGGGAAATGTAAAGACGAATTCGACGTCCGTGTTGGTGAATGGCTTGTCAAGCAAGCAAAAAAGGATCTTACAAAGACAATAGAAGATAAAGGTTGTGTACATTTAAGTTCAAGTTCGTCCCTAAAATGGGAAACCTTGTCAACGCAAAGTTCCAGATTATCTGAAGTAAGTACCACCTCTAGTGTGAGACGTGTTGAAGCGAAGATCAAGAAAGAAATGGCAATGCTGAAGAAGCGTCAACTGGACGAGCAACTAAAGCTGGAAGCCGAAAAGAATAAGCTGGAAGCCGAAGAGAATAAGCTGGAAGCCGAAAAGAGGAAATTGGAAGCCCTACATCAAGTCCAAGAAGCCGACCTAGAAGTACAAATGTGGAATCAAGCTTCAAACTACCGTGATGAAGATGTGACAAGACCTTATAGTCCGCAGCAGTCGCCTGTTAAAAGCGACTTCGACGCAGAAGTGACGAAGACAAAAGAAGTACCGGTACGTGTTAAGAGTCAAGAAGTTAGGCGAAACTACGGAAAAGGCTGTATTTCATCGCTTCCACGCCGTTACCGTCTATCTAGCCCGATACGGTTTGCACCAACGCCCGCCTACGAAGGACCAAGTAACGCTCAGTCGCCGGAAAGGTCGTCGATGGAATGTCACCCTGATCAGTCTTTAGTTACAGGATTTATTGCAGCTGTAAGAGAAGCTATGCACACCCCTAAAGTGGAGTACACTACATTTTCTGGAGATCCAATGAAATACTGGACATTCCAATTGAATTTTGACGCTAACATTGAGAAAAAGGCGTCCACTGACAGTCTAAAGCTGGATTTTCTACTACAACAGTGCAAAGGACAAGCTCGAGAGCTCATCGATCACTGTGCTATTTTGGGACCAAAAAATGGATACCAAAAAGCAAGAGATATTCTGTACAATAACTACGGAAAACCCAGTATAGTTGCACGCGCATTTGTCTGCGAACTAATAAGTGGACCAAACCTAATGCCAGATGACACCTCTGGTATACGCAATTACGCTATTTTGATGAGAAAGTGCCTAACTATTCTAAGTGAAATTAATGACTTTACTGATCTGTATTCAGTTGACCGTATGATTGCCATCGTATCAAAGTTACCGTTCGACTCGCGAAAACTGTGGAAGCGCCGTGCAGCGGAAATTGCACGTCGTCACGGCGAAGTTGCTAATTTTGTTGACCTCGTTGAATTTGTAGAGGAGGAGGCAGAAGTCGCTAACACTGAATTTGGTAAGATAGATTCTCGCGAATGGGGATCCAAGCCTCAAGAAAATAAACCATTGAGAAGAGGCACGGCGTACGCTGTGACGTCATCGACTGCGCAAAGTTTAAAACCGCCGATAACCAAGTGTCCTTGTTGTTTTCTCGCACACCCGCTGTCTGCGTGTGATATTTTCCTTGTGAAATCAGTCCAAGAAAGAGTTGATTTTCTCCTGAGTGAACGATGTTGTTTTAATTGTTTTGCGGATGGACACATTGCGCGTCTCTGCGGTCTGAAATCTCAGTGTACCGTACAACAATGTCGGAGATATCACCACACTTTATTACATATAAATCCAAATTTCACTGAACAACAAGGAAAGATCTGCACGGAGAAAAGCAACGACGCAGCAGTAAAGAATACCAGCGAAGTAACAGACAAAAGTACCAGCGACGCACACTGCCACACGATATCAAAGAACGCAAGAGAAGGATATTTGTGCGTGGTACCGGTCAAAGTACGCGCTAACAACAAAGAAATCAAATCTTACGCGTTTTTGGATCAAGGTTCAGACACGAAGTTTTGTCACGTTAAACTCATAGATCGTCTTGGTTTGTCTGGTAAGCGAACAGAAATATTAATGAATACTCTCGGAACAAGACCGAAGAAACAAGTTGGCATTACAGTAAGCCTGGTCGTCTTATCCGCAAACGGTGACGAAGAAATTGAAATTGACAAGGCCATGTCAATTGATGATATCCCGGTGTGTTCAAATTCATTTCCCACAAGAAGAGAGCTGGATGAACTCCCTCACCTTCACGGACTGAACATTCCGACCTTTGACAGCGGAGAAGTAACGCTGCTAATTGGAACCGATGTGCCGTATGCTCATCGCGTATTGGAAACAAGAACAGGAGGCCGCAAACAACCGTTTGCTGCGAGAACGCCTCTAGGGTGGTCGTTAATCGGACCATCCATATATACCCCGTCAACAAAGAGTATTCACGTAAATTCCATTCAATCGAACTTGCACTTGGAGATGCAGATACAGAAATCGTGGACAACAGATTTTGAAGATAAGAAAGGCGATCTTACCTACCCGACCTCATCCGAAGATAGAGCAGTAGTTAAGCTGTTAAAGCATTTAGTGGAGCACAAGAGGGATTACTTACCTTTACCGCGCCGCCGGGGCGTTACTGTTCCAGAAGAAAGTCGCAAGATAACCGAAAGTCGATTAACAAATTTGGCGGAAAGACTGTCTCGAAACGAAGAAGTTAAAGAGAAGTATGTTGGCAAGATGCAACAATACATCGACTCGACAGTGGATTTGCAAAAGAAGTTCCACTCAAAGAACAAGACACAAGTGACACTGTATGGTATCTGCCACACCACCCAGTGTATCATCCTCATAAGCCCAATAAAGTGCGCATCGTATTTGACTGCGCGGCGAAGTACAAGGGTGTTTCCCTTAACGACGCCTCAATGCAAGGACCAGATCTGGTTAATAGTTTGGTTGGCGTTCTTACAACACAGTTTCGTAAAGAACTAATAGCAGTGGTAAGTGATGTAGAAGCTAAGTTTCATCATATTCGAGTCAAAGAAGAAGATTGCCACGCTTTGAGATTCCTGTGGTGGCCAGGAGGAGACTTATACAAGCGACCTGTTGATCGTCAGATGCTGGTTCATGTATTCGGAGCCACGTCATCGCCATGCTGTGCGAGCTTTTGTTTAAGACAAACAGCAGACCAATTTGGAGAACAGTTTGTCACACCACCCAAAACGGAAAGTATACCACGACTTGAGCTCGTTGCTGCAGTTTTATCGGTCAAAGCCGATAAATGGTTAAAGGGACAACTGAAGATGCCGGAGTGCGAGTCCATATTCTGGACAGATTTGTGTGCTGTAAGACAAAGTATCAACAGCCAACGCAAGAGATTTAAGACTTTCGTAGCTAACCGGTTAACTAAAATACACCGACAAACAGAGCCGTCGCAATGGAGTCATGTAGGAACAAAATGTAATCCCGCCGACGAGGCATCAAGAGGGATTTCGGTGTCCAAGTTATTGAAGTCAAGCCAGTGGTTAAGCGGACCCAAGTTTTTGTGGCAATCAGAAGCAACTTGGCCGACGCCACCAGAAAAAGAAGTACGAGTTCCAGACGAATTTCTACCGACGGAAAAGAAGCGAATTGCCGTCAACGTGTTGGCGCAACCCGACCCGATGAGTGAAGAACCGTTGACATTGAACCCTTTATTATTACAAAGACCCTCATTATATGGAACACCTGAATTATTTCAAGCAAAGGATTGTTTCAATCGTCGAAGATGGCGACAAGTGCATTTCTTTGCAGATAAGTTTTGGCGACGCTGGGCCCGCGAATATTTACTGACCATCGCGCTGAGACAGAAGTTGCCCGACAAGCAAGAAAACTTTGAAGCTGGTGACGTGGTATTGATCGTAAATGACATGATACCACGAAGAAGATGGGAGATGGGTAAGGTAATTGGTACCTATCCGGACAAACATGGCGTTGTACGCCAAGTCGAGGTAATAAAGAAGACAAGTGCGATGAAGCGACCGATTGCCAAATTGTGCTTGATTTGCAAGGCAATCGAGGGTTAAAAGGTCGTGCGATGGCTGACATGAACACATTTATTTACGTCCTGTGAAGACGATGATTGACACTTTAAAGAGTTGGCGCTGAGCGCAGCGTACTTGTGTGTCGCCGCCATTATTCGGGCTGCAGTCGTCGATTACTGCAACGAAACCGCGATGTAAATTCGGTGTACGTGATTTAATGTTTTTTTTTGTAAGTTAAAATGTACTTGTATGATAATCGTACATTTGGTGGGGAGAATGTTACATTGAAATCACTCCATCATACGTATACACTGGGGAGTAATATTATAAATGAGGTCATTAGACGTAACAATGCCTATTTTATCGTTGTGCGCAATATTTATACCTCGTGTAAGATTTGGGCCTTTAAAGGCTTGGGAGTTTTTGAAGTGACTGGTTACAGTATTTTCAATAGTTAAATTGATTTGGGCCATGTGTTTTAATATTAATTTGTCATGTGTATAGAAGTGAAGTTCATAAGTTAGCCTACTATGTAAAATAGTTAAAAACCGCAAAATTTAGTAATATCATAACGTAAAAGTGGAATACAAGTTTTGAAGTTGGAATAACGTCTTGATATTGTTGGAGTTGCGCGTTTTGTGACGAGTCATGTATTGTGCTACGTCTGGTTTAGTAGGCGCCGCCAGAAGACGTAACAAAACACTCTGAGTCAATTAATTAAAAAAAAATAAAACGTTTACTTAGGGTAATTCCCTTAAAAACGAAAATATGTTCTTGAATTATGATTGTGGCAGACATGCCATATCGCAGTAACATATCCAACAAGGAGTCGACAAAACTAAATAAAACTTTAAGAATTGTTACATAACATGGCCAACATATGTAAAACAGAAACTTATATATACTAAACCCAGGGGAATTCCCTGAAACCATGAAATCGGGCTATTTTGGAAATTTAGCTTTATTTTACCACCACGCTTGAAAACAACCTTTAATTTAAAACATTAGTGGTGAAATGTTCGTAAATTTAAGACGTTTATTCTTTCTCAACTACACATGGAAAAGAAGTTTGGTCTGATAACTATGGGACCCATGCGTTTATGCTTGCAGAAACAAAGTACATACTCTGTGTATAAAGTACAAAATGTGGTTAGGGACCCTGTAGCATGAATATATTGCATACAGCAGGTGTTTTACGAATAGTGGTGGTTAAACACGTGGTTAACACTCTCTAGTTTCTTCTCTCTTCGATCGCTCAGTGAGTTCCTTAGAAATGCGGAAATCAATTCTCTTTGTATATGTAAGAGCGTTAGTCTGTAGTGTGTCGAAATCTTCACCACGTATGGACAGTGATTTAAGTAAGACTGTAATAAATACGAATACTACGATAAGTTGATTGCGCCTCTATATTATTTGTCCAAACATGATGAATCGAACAAACATATTATATCCCACAAATTTGAGTAAAGTAAGGTAATTTTGACTTCAATCAGCTCAGGTAACCCGACGGTGGGCACGAGGCGATCGGACGATTGCTCGTGTGTTAACCCCCTTGGTTTTTCCATTCACGGCGATAAACATGAATTTTTTATTCTAAAAATTGTGCAACAACTTAATTATTTCGGGTTTCGATTAAACAGGATTATAATACACAGACAAGTCAGAGCCTTGCAAGTTAATATTTAAAGATTTCATTGCCGTCTAATATCTCATAATGAAAGCAGTATTCCACCAAGGT
>CH001352.1:860136-935034 GCA_000149265.1 Ciona savignyi | reverse complement strand
TATTAAAATTCGGTATAATTTGACGTGGCCGCTAACCCTAAATAAAAAAAAAAACAAAAAAAAAATATTAAAAAAAAAAAATAATTAATTGCTTATAAAATTAAAAATTGCACTATTACACAAAGCCTTGAAGAAAAGTGTGCGATAATGCGACCCGTGCAATGGGGTGTTTCTACTTTCCTTTACATTTTTTTTATGTCAGTTCAGTTTTAGTTAATTAGTTCTATTTTTGTTTAACAATGCCCACCAACATATCTCAGTCAATAACTTTTAGCTGAGATGTTATGAGTACTGGTTGCTTGCCAGTGGCGTGTGTTACAGGCAAGGCATTTAATGATCTTTGCTTTAACCCAGTAGATCAAAGGATTGAACATATTGGGAATTTTTTTATATTTACAACACATTAACTCCGATAACCTGATAGTGTGCATATTGCAGTATTCCAGCACATAAACTTTCTTTTCACCAAGCATACCACTGATATATATATATATGCACATACTACACAAGAAAACATATTCAATTTAAAAATAAAAGGGGCAGAATATTAAATAAAAAAAAATGTTTTTTTTGTTATCATGGTATGTCATTTGTTGAAGAATATGTAAAAATATAGGACACATAGTATTATGCAAGCATGAGATTGCAGAAGTATATACAGAAATTTGAAATCTTGCCATAAAGAAAATCACATAACTCCCAAAAATCTTATATCAAATACTTTAGAAAATAATTCCATTTTTCATCATAAACTGATTAATTTTTCAGCTCATATTCCCAAGTTGGTATCATTATTTCCCCATGCGATGGCTGCGTGAAGGAACATGAATCAAAGTTTAGTCTAGAACCAAGTTATGCAACTGACACCACTTGGACTCTGATCAATAACAATTCGAACAATTATGATTTGATGAAAATCCCAGAAAACGAATATACCCAAGTTAATCCCGGGCAGGAGTTTGTTGCTACAGCGATCACAAAAATTCTGAACTTCGAAAATTTTCTCCAAGTTGATTTTGTCGTAACGTTGATAGCATACAGGCTTCATGATGGCGATAGTACGGACAGTTGTTTCTTGAGGTTGGCAAATTTGTCAATTCCAATATCGGATGTGGCTTGTGGGAGCTTGGAAATCAAACCAGCTGACTTCATAACAAACAGCTTAGGTACTGTGCCTACCATGTTTTGTTCTGTTCTATATTAACATATAGCACAGCCAAATAACTCAGTGGGTTGGTGCGTTGCCTCTCAGCTGAAGGATTGTGGGATTGAAACTGTTCGATAGCTAGTTGGTTGTTCCAAAGGCACTTAGCACTTCCTTAACTCAGTGGTTTAATGGGGTTTACTAAAATTAAAGGGACATCTCAATTATACACAAAAACCATGCAATATCTCCAAAAATATTGCTGTGTTATAACGTCACTTGCATTTCACGGTAATTAACCATAAATATCCTATCCATATAATCAATAAGCTTGATAACTCCCATTGTAGCTTACAAATAAGACAAACATATCTTATATTCTAATGTTAGAAGGTGCTTATTTTTATCTCTAAGTTTTTAACAGACATCAAATTATTTAACTTAATTGACATTTATTTTAAAAATTAAATATTTTTTTATGTTGTCACTAGTAATTTTAGTATTGATGCCCAAATTTTCCAGATAATTTGCTAAGAGATAAATTTTGTCCAAAAAATTTGCCCCAACATTGCAATTTTATATATATATATACTGACCAATGGTTAGCCCAACGCTTTTCAGTTTGATTATTCTCAGAATAAATTATTTTTTTATTGTCAATAAACTATTTTTTATTTCAGATTCCAAGAAAAGTGAATTCCACTCATTGAGGGCTCTGAACACTGTTAAAAGTGTTTTGGTTATCTCATCAGCGGGAAAAAATATTTGTTCTATGTTAAAAGTAAATATCATTTTCTTTCTTATTAACCCATATTGGATGAATGTGTAAAAAAAGAGCTGCCGTATTGGGATAAGGTTTTTTTACTTTATCCTTGTGAATAAAAAAATGCAAAGAACGTTATTACAGGGCAATTGTCAAATTACCATGCACCCAAATTCAGGTTATTGGAGTAATTGCAATCTGTGTATGATTTAGACTTTCTCCAACTTTGGCAAACCCAATTAATTCACTAAGCTCAAGCACACTGTGCTAAGCTCCTTCAAGGAAGTAATATCGAGCTAGTGACCAGTTTGGAACCCGCAATATTTGGTCAAAAGATGACGCACTAACTTACCGACCGATTGGTCAGACTAGGTATCTGCAAACTACTCAATACAAGAAAAGCTGACAGCGCTACGGTTCCAGAGTTCACCATTGTTGCTTGAGTAAAAGATGGCATTTACAGTCACACCCAGTTGTGCTAAATAATTAATTTGAATATTGACATGTTTTTATTATATTTCACTGTAGTTTGAGTACCAGTACCAAGAAAATTTAAAATTCCAATTTTATGTCCAGGATATTTTGGAGAGTAAACTTGGTCTCAAGCGTGCACAAGGTGCAGATTGGCTTATCGGTGCTACACCTGGTCCCTTCTACCTCATGCAAGTTGTATTGAGGTTGAATTCAAAGGAAGAGGTTGAGATTCACGTTCACAGCAGGTAAATCTATTTTCCCAATAAGCATTGAATTAGGATATAATATTCATGTTTTATATTATGAATGGCAATGATGAAGTTATTACATAGGTAATGATCAGATTACCTCACACTTATCATCGCTAACCCATGCTATTAGAGTGTGTTGTTTATGGTTAAGATGTTCCTTTAGTTTTAGTAGAACTTATTAATTCAGTGGGTTTAAGTGATATCCCATAAGTACCTTGACCAAGAGAATTGTTGAGATAACGCCTGATGCACATAGTTCGGTCAATGAAATGATTAAGAGGTGTTGCATGCCATAGTTAGATTATTCTGTATTGTGCTCCATGAAAATTTTTGAGTTCACTTCACATCATGAGTTTAAAAAATTTCACTGAAAAACACAAAATGATGACTCGCACTTCTTTTTATAACAGGTCGATATCAACTGCCTCATTATTAAAAGTTTGGATTATGGAGAACATTCCCGACTGCTCAGCTGTTTTTAAAGTTGACGGAACCCCTGGTTTAGAAAATTGCTTTAAAAATGACAAACTCAACTTTTCAAACTTTCAACCTGTGGTGGCAGCAGAGAGAAGATCGGATAATAATGATTGCTTTATTGTAGATAACCAATCAGCCTTAAATTATAAAGATGATTTTGTTGATCTTCTTTTAAACCAATGTTCCAATGTGTGACGTTTTTACACTGTTTCTAAATTACCAATAAAAGTTGATTTTTTAGCACCTTTTTAATACATTTTCTGGGTAAGCTGCATTTTTTGTATGTAATTGATACTTTTTAAATAGGATATGATATGTTCGGGGTTGCTGCTGTTTTAAGCAAAAAAACTCTTTCTGCCGAAGGGTTGCAGGTTTAAAACTGGTTGCCAGCTAGTCGGTTGTGTCCATCGGCAAGGTACTTACTGGACATTGCCTGAACCCAGCAGATTAATGGGTTCTACTAAATCAAAGAAAGGTGTAAATCATACTCAGCACTCCAATAGCTATGGTAACCTGATGGTGGTGGGTAGGGTGGTTAAACTGATGATTATCTTTTACCCCTTGGTTTTTCACTTAAAGGATAAACATGAATATCCTACATAACTCCACAGGCAATGCAAATTTATTGACAAACTAGAGCTTAGTTCCGACTTTATAACAACCCAGAATAATCCACTTGGTGGGAGCATTGAGCAATGCTGAAGAACCATCACAACCAGATGGGCTGGTTATAATCACATGACCATCTGCTGTGTTTTTACGGAGCATGAATTTGCGTGGTGTGCCAAAACAACAGTCAGTGTCCGGTCGGTATTACTACATACCAGTTTGGTGATCAGACCAACAGTGGTTCAAGTCTTCGGCTTATGTTGGAGGTATTGATTTGGAAGATACTGGCTTAAAGTTGCCAAGTCTGGCTATAGTGTACGTCGGATGACCAGTATTTTGGCAACAGAATTAGCACGCACCAAAACATTGCAATGCCTCTGGTCATATGAGGGTGCAAGGTAATTGGACGCATGTCTGTGTGATAACAGCCCTTGTGTTTATCCATTAACGGGAGTAAAACATGAATATTCTAAATATTTCCAAGCAGTGTAGTAAAAAGCATTATATGTCTGATGATTTACTGTTGCTGTATTTTAAAAACAATCACTATAAGATGCTCAGAAAATAAGTATACGGTTCTGGTAGAAAACTACCTGTAACCATAGAAAAATATGTCAAAATACTTTGGCAGCTTGTGTACCAACAATTTATTTAAGCCCTTTTGATTGATGTTTTTGCAGCACCATAGAAAACAAGTTTCATCTTAAAGAGGGACTTTTCAGAAAGTCCATATTTCAATATTAAAAAATGCATACATAATGGTTGTCTTGGACTCAGTTCTACTAAACGTAATTTTGCAATGATAAAAACCCGTTGAAAACACTTTCCATTATTACTGAAAACAAATTCATTCTTCAATAACTTGTTTATTCAGTAATTGGTCTCTGTTTTCAGGAGTTTCATTTGCGCAATCCTTTAAAGATACTTTTAAAAGTTGATCTAGAAGATCTGCTTGGGAAGAGACGGCTTTGATTTCCTCTTGGGCTAATTTTGATTCCGATTTTAATTGGCATGCGTGTTTGTACGGTGGGTTTATGGGGGATTGGGTTGGTGGGTGGTACGTGTACTCTGCAGCGCCATCAAGCTGTAAAAGAAATAATATTTAACTTTAATGTTTCGTTTTACCCGTAAACTTTAGAGTGTTTAGAAATGAAAACAATTAAAACCTATCAAAATGCATAACACTAGTTTCACAATTTACCAAAAATAGTCACAATTTACCAAATGATTTTAATGTGATTTACTCAATTTCCGCAAATACAAAATAGACACCTTTCAGATAAAGCGTTTTAAGGTCGAATTTGGTCGCTAGTTAGTGATCACCATACTGATTATAATGATTGTAAAGGTAAATTAAATAAAAATAGGATATTTTTGTTTATTCTCTTGAATAAAAAAACGCAGGGAGCGTTATCAAACAGGAAATCCTCAGATTACCCCTCCGCCGGGTTAACAGTGCTATTGCATTCTGTTGTGTATGATTCAGACGCTCCCTCAATTTGGTAAAACCCATTGATCCACAAAGTTAAGGCAAAACATAATTTTAAACAGAATTTAGCTTTACAATAGAGGTGTCAGTGATGGTAAAATATTTAAACCGTGGAGTAGTTTTCATTGACATTCGGACTCCGATTGCATGCAATTTTTACCAAAGCGAAATCTTTTTAAAGCAGAATTTAACAATTGAAATAGAGGTACCAATGTTGGTGCAATTTTCAAACCAAAGGGATTTTCACTCTAAATTTTTAAGGCAGTTTTTATTCTAAAATTTAAGACTGCTGCTTTTGCATTCGAATTATACCCACCTTTTCAACCACATTTTACAATTTAATGTCTTGTATTTCATGTGGATCCGAGTATTGATCGACTTTGAGGTAAAAATTCAAGATACAAATATCTGCCAATCCTAGCATAAATTTTCAAGGCAGTTTTCTTTCTAAAATTTAAGACTGTGATTGCATGCCAATTATACCCACCTTTTTAACCACATTTCACAATTTCATATCTTATATTTTATGGGTCTGGGTTAGGGATGCACAAACTAGAATATCTTGGTATTCTAGAATAGTTATTTCGAATCCAGAATATCGAATCCTATTCTATATTAAAAAGCAAACTCGAGTTAAAGTGGCAAGATCGTCAAAAATTTCTGCTGGCGCTGACTACCTCTATGGCCAGTGTGATTACATACTTATAATCATAGGCGGCGACTTCAGTAAAATGTTACTGTTGCGCGAAATTTTATGACGTCACAGTCGGCCCTATGCCTCGAACTAACTCGGATAGAACTATGATACTAACGATTTACAAAGCTAAAAGATTAAGCCAGGAGTTTAAGTGTTTAATCTAACTACTTCCCCCGTTGAAATATTGCATGGTCGTTAATACGCAGCTCAGCGTCAACAATACGGAAAGAATATCCCAAATATTTATGTGTCTGCGAGGGCTGTGAAGGAATCCAGTTTCTTATAACGGTTAACTGATCAAAGAAAAAAACGTTAACCGTTAACCGATGTTAGCCTACTGTTTTCTCTAGCTAATACTTAGTAATGGGAAGAACATGGGGAAAAACGGGAGTGCGTCAGTGGTCCTGTATTGAATCTAGGTCAACGTAACCCTAGGTCAAACCGCCGATCAAAGAAATAAACACCGCTGGAAAAGCGGCGCTGCGGTAAGACGATTGAGAAGTCGGCGCCCATGCTTATAATATCCATTATAATCAACGCTGCTGTAACATGTACAATGAAAATAAAAAGGAACTTCATGCAATTATAGTTTCTTAATGTGCAATGTATATTATTTCGAATCCAAATATTCGAAATAAACGTAATATTTGGATTCGAATCCCGTAGGATTCGAATCCGGAAGATTCAATATTCTAGTTTGTGCATCCCTAGTCTGGGTATTAATCGAATTTAAAGTCAAAATTCAAGATACAAATATCCGCCAATCCCAGCATAAATTTTCAAGGCAGTTTTTTTCTAAAATTTAAAACTAAGATCGCATGCGATTTTCGCCAAAGCAGTTTTACCTGCAGTTTGTAAGTTCGATCGGAATCAAACCCACTGAGGTCCCCACAAGCAAGAAACGGGGCAATCACCCGGTTGGGGCCTTCCAGCTGGTTGACGTACAAATCATAGTTCATGTCCATCAACGGGTTTGACATGTTAGGAACGTAATCTGCAGGCGGAGTGTAGTTCTCGCAAACCACAAACGCTTCTGCAATGGTCAGAGAAACAAAAATTTACAAAAAAAACTAAAAACTGAAAACAAAAAAATTTAAATTTAAAAAAAATAATTAATTTGTGAATAAAGAAAACTTGATAAAAGAAAATTTTATATATTAATAAAACATAAAAATTAAAAAAAAATTAATAGAACATGGCTATTTAAAAAAAATAATAAAACTTGAAAATTAAAGAACTTTATCAAGTATTTTACAAAAAATGTATTTATTACAAAAATATAGGAAATGGTTCAGACTATCTAAACCAGGTCTCTACAACAACTCTGTTAAAGTTTAAGAGTTGAAATACAACTTTATATACTTTTTTAATTTCAACACAGATATATTTTAAAGCAGTCAAATCAACAAAGCTCACCAATGCTGGAATTGCGAGAACTTCTCGGCTTTGCGCATGTGACTTTCGTGAAAAACAAACGAAGTTGATCATAGAGGAGCGTCACGTCTTTTCCCTTTAAAAACCACCATGATTTTACAATAGAAAAATGTCCCACCATAATTTATATTATTAAAATGGCCCACCAAGATTTTTAATATAAAATGTCTTACCATAATTTATATTATAGAAATGGCCTGTGTGAACCTTATTCTTTTTATTTTCACTCTGTACAGTCAATTATATAACAATCTTTAATGGTTTTAGTTTTATTTTTTATTGACTGTTGTGTTGACACATACTTCCTGCTTCCAGATTTTGAGTGTGTGTTTGTTTAATTATTTTTTTTAAAGAAGCAATAAACCACAATAAATTTAACTTACCTCGGAATATCTTAGCGACAAACGTGCCTCCATTTTTCAATACATGTGTTGTTATGTTAAGTGCCTGGATTTAAAAAATAAATTGTCCGACCAAATAGCTTGGTGGGTTAGTATATTGCCTTTCAACCGAACGGTTGTAGGATTGAAACTAATCTCTAGCTAGTCGGTTGTGATCTTTCGCAAGGCACTTAGTGGATGTAGCCTGAATCCAGGAGGTTAAAATGTTCTATCTAACCTGAAGGAATGTCTAAATCATACAAAACACACTACAGTAACTCCTGTAACCAGAAAACAGGTGCGAGGTAATCTGATAATTTTCTATGCGATAACCCCTTACGTTTTCCAATTCATGAAAATAAAAATAAAAATGAATTTGTTGTAAAAAAATACAAAACCTTTTTAAAATCTACTTACAGCAAGCAGTAACTGAGCTTGAATGTATTCATCCATATCATGTAGCCCTGTCACTGTAAAAATATAACTGGGGTTTTATAAGGCTGTTGTGGACAAAATAGATAATTAACTCTTTCACTCCCGGCCAAATGCATTAATTTAAACATGCTGTCCCGCAGTGATTTTTACAATTTTTGGTCATTTTCAAATTAGCACAGTTTTTCTCGAATTTATGCTATGATTTAATATTTAGTATGGTTGGAAAGATAATTTATCCCTCTTTTAAACAAACCGCACACCTAGAATCTACCTCCAATAAAGAATATATTATGTAAACTTTAGTGAACACCACTTTTTATGTAAAGAAAATTCTGCTCGACTTTGAAAATTTTGAGGTGCACTGACAAACGAAATACTCACTAATTATTGGTATGCCCAAATGATATGAAAATTGGAATGTAGATTGTCTAATAGTTTTTGTACTCAGGAAAATTTGAACTGTATTTGTATCTTCAGTAGTTTTTTTACTATTCCTAATTGAAATTTTCCTTTATTCTAACTATATTATGAAAAATTGAACCAAAACGCATTGAAGTTTTTAGTTTTGTAGAACTAAAATAGTAAAAAGTATAAATAAGAACAGTGAAGGAAGTGTAAAAAGGGCATACAAAAGCAAACAAACACAAATACTATATCCAATATTCTTCAAAGCAGGGCACACCGAACTAGCTAGTCTCGCCGCCTTTTTCTTTTCGTGCGCTCAGCAGGCCCAGCTGGATTCATGCTTTGGTGAACACGAAGCATAAACGCCTGCTGCGAAAACGTCACCAACGCTCTCCTTTTTTTCTCAACGGCACGAAATTCACAGAGAATGTAAAGAAAGACTTCCTTGACAAAAAGAGCTTCTCCTAAAAGTTAACGCGACTCCTATTGGCTGAGTTAGTCACTTGTAAATTCGTGTAAAATCGATAGAAATAAGAGGCGAAGCCGTGAAAAAGAAAGGCTATCACTCCTCGCATTTTTAATATTTCTCCACGAAAATTACAGAGAATAAAATATAGGGTTCCCTTGATCGAATGAGCCATAGCTGAGGTCTCTACCATTACGCATTGCGGAGAAATCGTTTTTTAGATTTGCATCCATTTATGTACAGGCGGGATACCATGTTTTCCCACCAACTCGCCATATATGGCGAGTTGGGACGGAAAGAGTTAAGATGTAGCGACCTTAAACAAAGCGCGCATATTTGTTGGATGCATCTTAACATTCCAGACAGTTTTAACCATATTAGATGAGCATCCCTGAAAAAAGTATTACACAGAAAAAAAAGTAATTATACAGTTTCGTGATCTTATCCCTTGAAGGCTATTTATATACAATTAATTCTACTTAGTATTATATTAGTGAAAGGCCCTGTCTACAGACTGAGTGAGGTGTGCTTGATATTAATTTATTGTTTGTTTAATTACACTCAGCCCACATCTGCCTCATAGTAAATACAGCTTGTAGGTTGTAATGTAAAACTTTAGAAAATTGTAATTATACTTTTGTGGGCATTAAAAGGGTACACCAATGATATAATGTATAAATTTAATGGTTTAATGTACATAACAGTCAAAAAATGTAATTATACTCCAATGAGGGTTGAACATGTACACCCTATTTTAATGCTATAATGTAGGAGGGTAGGATATTCATGTTTATTCCCGTGTATATGGAAAAACCAAGGGGGTTAACACACGGGCAATCATCAGATCACCTCGCGCCCATCGACGGGTTACCTGAGATTTTGCAGTGTGTTGTGTAAGATTTACACATTTACTTAATTTTATAGAAACCATTAATCCGGTGGGTTCAAGCATTTTCCATTAAGTGCCTTGCTCAAGGACACAACCGACTAACTAGCGACCTGTTTCGAATCTGCAACCTTTCGGTTTAAAGGCGTCACACTAAATCACCAAACTAACAATGTACATAACGGGAATTTATCAAAAACTCACCATCGGGGGCGCCATCGCACACAACAAGGTCAGCAGACTCTCCTTCGAAATGTGAAATTATTGCTTCCGCCGTTGATACCTGGAAATAACGTTGACGCTAGCATTAAGTACAATGGATGTGCCATAATTTGTAATCACTTTATTTATTTTTAAGATGGTGCTACATTGTGAGGAAAATATGTTTAGTGGAAATCACTTTTTTGTTGTTTTTCCCACATATATTTTATCTTTTACTAAACCATACAGTTTTTTATTGTTTTTTTTTCATACAGAAATTTTATTTTTTGCTCACAGAAATTAATCTAATAAATTTTTGTACAATCAATTCCTCTGGGTTGGATTAATTTTAGTTTATTGTCCACAAATACAACTAATGGAAGGGTAGATTAGTTTGAAACAGACAACCTTACGACTGTTAAGCTTTCGTGCTACAGTTGAGGCCCCTTACCACAAGTATTTTTATCACACAGGGAATTTTTACTCATTTTTTATACCATCATAGGTCCCTACTGGAAAGTTCGTATGATGCGCCGAATATATATGGCGCATGGACTACTTTTTCGGGTATTGGTGATTACACTTCCTTTTATTTATGTCAGTATTTTTGACAGTTTAAGCTTTATATTTTAAAGTTTTAATTAAAAATTATACACCTTTTTTTTTTCAAACTTTCCAATAGGGTCATAGGTGGGTCCACAATAGCTCCGGGATCAGGAATGTAAGTCGTAGAAGGCATGTTACTCCAAAAAATATTACATGGGCAATTGTTAAATTACCCATGCCCACCATTGGTTTATCAGTTACCCATCAAATTAACCATGTCCACCATCGGCTTATTTAACTATTCACATTATAAGTGATTGTGAATTATAAAAACAACAAGAACAAACACACATTCGTGATATCCCCCTGCAGTTGAATCACTCCAGGCAATGATGCCATTGCTTGCAAATCAACAGCGACGATTTTAACATCTTTGTTTTCTTCCTTACCACTGCCTCTAGAAAAAAAGGAGATTTAAAAATATAGCATTGATAATAATCATATATTAATTGCCAATATTAAATATATATATATTGTTTTTTAAGTTGGTAAATGCCAGGTGAACACAAAACGGTAACTCCAAGCATTAATGAAACTGGTAAGAAAAGAAAAAAAACATGCATATCACAATGTAAAAACCTTAGTTTTCTGGACAGAACTTGGCTCCAACTACCAGGAGCTGCACAAAGATCGACAACTTTCTTAACTCCGTTGTGGAAAAGATTAAATTCTTCATCCAAATGCAGCAACTTAAACGCACTTCTTGCTCTCCAGCCTTCTTCCTTTGCTAACCGATAATACACGTCTCGTTTGTCCTTCGATGAACGCCCCATCGCTAAATAAATTAAAAGAAAATGCAAACAGAAACAAATTTGATTCAACGAGGTACCGTGTTACACCCGCTACTTTGGTCTTATTTTACAGAAAGCTTTTTAACCCGAGGTGCGCATTTATGATTTAGACGTCTGTGTCTCTACCTAGTTATATTATCTACCTTATGTTACTTTTACAGCCTACATTTTAGGTTAAGAGCGCTTATGCTATAAATTATGACAACATTTAAAATAACAATTATTCTCGATAAAATCTAATACACAGATAAAGCTACCTCCGTGGCTCGGGTTAATACTCAACCAAATCCAGCATGTAAATGGGAAAGTACCGCAGTGGAAACTTAAATTGTCAATGTATGGTGTCATGATCAAAAGTATGGTGTCATGATCAAAATTAACCGCCCGTTAATATTCTCTGGTTATCTTGTATTGTTGATAAATTTACAGCGAAAATTATTTTATTGTTATTTCTGCATTAAAATTCTGCTTATTATGCCAACAATAAAACACCACTGGTTATCAGGTACGTTAAGGGAGCAAAACTGGTCGCTAAATAGTCTACTGTGTTTTTTGGCAAGGCATTTAGCGGACGTTGCTTAAACGCAATAAATAAATATGTTGTAAAAATTTGGAGGAACGTATCGATCACATACAACACATTGCACCACAATACATTCATGGGAAACTACAAAGTAATTTGAATTAGTGGCTCAGTGCTCCGCATTTCAGCCGACGATTGTATGTACGAAACTCGTTTTTAGCTAGTCTGGTGTGTTCTTGGAAAGGCACTTAGCGGGCAACGCCTAGCCCCAATGGATTAATGAATAAGTTACAACAGAACTAAAAGAACTTCTCAGTCATTTGGCCACGCGACCGTACTGTATTAGCCTATTCCGATTTAGATATATAGGCCTAGTATATATGTATTTTCCCCATCACTTGACGCCACAAACTCAAATGGCCCAAATCGTTATTAACTGGGCTACAAATCGATTTGCGGCCCGTTGTCAAACTTGGGATGGTGTATTCTGAAAATGAAAACAAGATTGGAATGGCTATATCCTCGGGGCAGATCGTTCATAAAGTCCTTATTACATTTTCCTTACAATGTAATATATATTACAAGATAATTATCGTGAAGCATAAGCAGGTATTTTCGGTGCGATCAAGAGTACCACAATGTATTTATATATAATCAAGAAACCAGCCAACGAAGAGCCACACACTGATTAATACTAGATCGCTTGGCACCGGTTATTACAACTTCAATTGGCAAACTACTTTATCTCGGACGTGTTATCTAAAGTACCTCTTACCCAAACCACGGTAAATGTGTGGATTAAGTGCCTCGCCTATTGTTTTATTTTTACCGGACCGATAGTTAAAACCTCATTGCTAAGACCTTTTTTGTATGTAATGCGGTATATGTATTGGTTGCGTTAACCAATTCGGCCGACCGTACAAGTGCCTTTCACAAGGATACACACGTGTGCCTTTTCCGTAATGACGAATCGTCTAGACGAGCTAACGTGGTGTAATTTTACACGGTTCCGACATTTGAAAATGGGATGGAATTCGTGGGAATGTTTTAAAATAAATGAAGCTGAAACTACTGAATTTCTCTCAAAGCAGGCAAATCAGATCAAAAATCGTCTGCCAGTGGGTATAATAAAATCATTTGGTTCTTAAAAGTACTGGAAAAAAAGTATTTTCTCCTGTAACCATCTAAGTACAGCTTGCCAATGATGTGAGACCGTGGGTTACAGTATATTGTACACGGTAGAGGCGTTTTACTCGGTTGTTCAACTTGTTATTTAACTGGAATAAATGACTACGGTCGTGCGGCCGAATAGCTGGCGGGTCCGATACGGTCATGGCTACGAGCCCATTGTGGATTCGAATCTATAAGACCGATGTAATTGGATTAAGGCAACTTGCACTAAAACCCCAAGCAAACAAACTACTTTTTATACAAAATATAAAAAAAAATAATTCGTAAAAGTATGTTACGCCACTTTATAATGTTTTAAATAACCTACCGAGGCTCGCAACTTACCGAAAACGGATTACAGCTAAGTAATAAGAAAAATTCCAGAAATACGTATCTACTGGTAATAAGGATCTATTTTAAGGTTTAACGGCCCTGTCACGTCCATCCCTTTTTTACTGGCGTGTTTTAACTACTGTAGTTTTGCCGTTTTATCCTTCCTCTATTTTAAAAATAACTTTCCAAACTCTTTAATGTCATGAAGGAACAAAAAACTAACCTTAACGAAAACAAAAACTAAACTACTGGAATTAAATATCGTTTCAAAAAAAGATTTGCAACAATAACGAGGTCGAAATAGATTAACTTTTCTGTCACTGAAACACCATTGATCTTTACGTCATCAGCCACGCGCCGTGCATGCCGCTATCAGCGCGAGACGTCACACGGTCGTCATCACGACAAGAAAGAAAGTCCCATCTTGAAATCAATGGACAGTCTGCTACTGGTCACTTTTACGACCGTTAGTCATCTGATGAATGTTTAGACAGGTTTAGTTCGGATCAGATTGTTTGTAGTAATAAGAAGACAGTTGTTAGGACAAAATGTTCATGGTTTATTACCGTGGGTGGGAAACGTAGAAGAGTTATCACACGGGCAATAGTCAGATTACCTCTTGAATACTACGTTAGGTAGCGTTATTACACATGTAAACGTAAGATTACCCAGAGAATACGTTAATGAGTGTTTTACACGTTGCCTCGATTAAAAGATTTAAAGTCAGTCGCTTGTAAAAAAACTCTTCTGGGGATTTTTTTGAAATATTATTCCCCAAATTCGCCTTGGGCGGTTGCGGTGTATTACACAGGAACATGCCGTCTTATCGTGGTTTAGGCGTGCCGCGCTGTAAGCCATTGTGACGTAGTTATGCGGTCGGCCAATCTGAGGCGCGAATGCTCAGTCGTGACGTTTAACGGACGTATGTCTGGTGACGTCACGAAGCCTGATCAAGTGCGGTTACGTTGTTTTAATTGACTCGGTCCAATCATGTCTCTTATACAAATATGGATTCACATTAAAGCATTACACACCGAAATACATTTACAGCATTACTTTAACGTTTATACCAGAAGTTCCGAATTATATTATACCACATAAGTGGAACGTGTGGTTTACAATTTTAGTAGTAATTACTGTTATTTTCGATCTTGCTTGGGGCACGTTATATTTTTGTTATTTTTGTAGGAAAGGCTCAAGTGTAAGCTAAACCTGTACTTGTTCGATTTATCCAAACGCTGTAGGTTATTATGACGGACTACGAACTTTAGATCGTTTTTAGAACTGTTATAATCCGCTCATTTATCGAAATAAAAATAGGCGATATAAAACGAAAAAGCAGGCATTAAAATTACAGATTTTTTAGAGAAGAAGCCTAAATTAAAAGAACGATTTTTGTACGTAGTTCAAGCAAGGCTGTAAATAACCTCAAGTTTTTATAAATGTCGATTGAGTCACTATAATCTATGTCTTGGTGCTTATAACAGTCTGACAACCAGTTAGAAATCACTAGAACAAGAATAATTTTTTAAATTTGAATCAGTTTGCTTTTGTTTCTTTTTTTAGGTTTAGAAGATACAGCATTATTGATCCACAGTTTAGAGGTAATAGCGAGTACTGAATGTTCGCGAAAAGTTGTGGTAGAAATTCCCTTTTTCTATTTTTGCCATAAACTTTTACGCTTTAAAGTGCAAAGTTGATATATTCGAAAGAGAAATAGAAAACAAAAGCAAAACAAAGTATTTAACACACGTCAATATAAGGATTAGGAAAATAATGTTGAGCTTAAGCAAACATTGAACGGTTAACGTTTAAAATTAGATTAACCATTCTAGAAATTTACTGCGATGGTGATATGAAGTTATTTCAGTTGCAGGATTTTTAGATATATTACTGTTTTTTTTTGGTTTTTTACTGGGTTAAGTTTCGAACTCATGATTCTCCCACTAAGACCGATTTTACATAGGGAGCGGTATATAGGAATCGTGCTAACCATTGGGCCACACAACCGTTAATATTAATTTTTACGGATCATAATCAATTGTTTTTATATTTAGGAACAATTAGTGGCTAGAATTGTATAAAATAAATTCCGAACAGAATCAGTGGCACCATGGGAGATTTTCAACAAGCGGAAGGTAAGCTTGAAAGCTATAAAGCTAACTAAAAGGCGGGGAAGGTAAAAGTATAGGAAAGGAGGGAAGCTGCTCACAAAAATGAAGATTAGGGCGTTTGGTTGGCGTTAGTTCTGGGGTTGAGATTATTGTTTGGAGCATGATTTGAATTATTTTCTATATATCAATTTTTCCTCTTCCTCTCTTTCCCTGCTTTTATTGTTGCGCCCCAAGAAAGATCGGGAATATATTGTTCCTACCCCGGCTGCATATTTGTTGAAACGTCGTCCCAAATATGGTATTGGAGGCAACACTTAGAAGAGACAAGGGTAGAATGGAAAAAGCATACTAAAATGAAGATTAAGGCGATTTGTTAAATTTAGTGCTGCGTTTGCGCAAGTTCCGACGGTGATATAGTGTTTGGGGCAGGGTTAAAATTAGTTTCCATAGTTTTAGTGAGCAGTTTTCTCCCTTCCCTCCGTCTCAATTTTCCGGTTTTTAGAGTTGCTCAGTGCATTTTGCAATAACTGCAACGATGTTGGTATAAAAAAATGAAGCTGGAACTTTTGCAAAACGCTCATTTACTTAATTGTATTAACTTGGTCCTAGTACGTGTTTTTATCTTGGAAACAAACTAAATTAGTATCGGGGGCGAAAACAACCTTTTGCTCATACAAAATCTGCCATTTTATCATAGATTAGAAATATATATATCTTTTTGGAAAAAAAATATCTTTTTAGTTTATCATAGACTAAACTTGTAGTTTTTATTTAGTTTCCACAGTATGAAAAGCACGATAAAAGGGAAATAGTGTCTGGGATATACATGACTCTTGGAATAAGTAGTTTCTATTAGCGTAGGTTTATACAAATATCTGTAAATGAAAGTTATCAATGTCAATGTGTGATTGAACATCATTCGCTTGATCACAGACAATCACTAGAATACCCAGTACCAGTCGCCCGCTTGCTCGGTATAGGAGGCGTTCAACTAATTATTCTATAAAGTTTGTACGGTCGTGTGGCCGAATGGTTATGGCGAACGATACATACACAAACTTCTAAACAAAAAACGGTATTTGTGAATAGCCCATCATGGGTTGGAAACTTGGCTCGGTAAAACCAAATACATTATTCTATAAAAACGGGTTGTCTTGATCAATGGGTTGTGAGGCACTGGTACTGTTCATTACACAATCTATTCATTAAACTCCCATTTTCTACAACAGAAGCTGAAAACAAGAAATCTCGGGGACGAAATAAGAAAACGCCCGAAAATGACCCATGGGCGTTGAGTGATGACGTCGGAGGTAAGCATGATGACGTAGTGTAGGACAAATATCCTTTAATTGTTAAACTAACTTTGGTTAGCAAGATGTACGAAATGATGATACATTTGCAGTAGAAAGGTGATAGCTTTTAAAATAATACGCTTTTTTGAAACATTTCGCTAAGAAATACATTTCTCCATTTTTTTATGTCGATTTCTTTGTACGGTCAAATGGCCGAATAGTTTACGCGACCGATACATACACCGAATTTTTAAACAAAATCGGTCTCATAAACGAACCAAAATGGCTTAGAAACTGACGCCAGTAAAAAATTTTTTTTTAATGTACGGTCGTGTGGCCAAACGGTTAACGCGATCGTTACATACACTATCTTCAAAAACGGTATCATGGCCGAGCTTATTATGGTTTCGAACCGTAGCCCGGCAAAAATAATTATCTATGGTCGGAACTGTCGAAATTAATTTTTACCGAAACGTCTAAAATTAAGAATATATTAAAAGGCCATCACCGTAATATAGATGTTTGTTTAAACATATTTTTATCCAGAATATACAAAGTGGAAGGATATGACAAATGCAGAGAAGTGTAAAACGGTCATAGTTGGAACGACAAAAATCATCCTTGTCTTTGGATGTCTCTACTTGTTTATTTGCTCCCTTAGCATCATGGGCTCGGCGTTTCAAGTACTAGGTATCAACACATTCCTATGCGGTTTCATAAGAAAACTATTATACTGTTGTCTAGTATGCAATGTACACAGTCTACGCCTTTTAATACGATGTATAGCATCATATAATAGGAGAGTTCGTCACGTTTAACCAAAACTAAATCCGGTCTTTAAAAAAGACGACGAATTTTCTTTAAATAATTCCATTAAAATTTTCGAAGGTATACTATTAATTTATTCTCATTTTTGCACAAAAAATATATTCTAGCCATATTAAGTGTCTTACCATAGATCACATTTGAATGTGTTAACGGGTTTTCATTTATTATTTATCTTTTTCAGCGGGGAAAACTGCGGGTACCATATTCGGCAGCCATAGTTTCCTTAGTAACCCGATAACCGGTCTCATCATTGGAATTCTGGTCACTGTTCTCGTTCAAAGTTCGTCGACCTCGACTTCTATCATTACAACTATGGTCGGCGCTGGAAGTAAGCTTAGTTGGCCCATTGTCGAAATTGTTAAAGTAACTGTTCACATTTCCACAGTTCTTAACGTACACCAGGCCATTCCTATTATAATGGGGGCAAACATCGGTACCTCCGTCACAAACACGATTGTCTCGCTCGCCCAGTCAATGGACGTGTCACAGTTTAGAAAGTAATGCGACATGCACGTGATTACCGATTTTTTGCTGACGACATGATTACTCAGGGCGTTCGCGGGGGCGACTGTGCACGATATTTTCAATCTTCTTTCGGTGATCATACTCCTACCACTTGAGGTCGCTTCAGGGATGTTGGAAAAGCTAACCAACGCTATTATTGTATCGATTCCAAGTCTGAGTAAAGGAACTAAGCCGCCTGATATATTAAAGGTGGGTCTACTTTTTAATATATGATTAAATTATATGTCTGTGAATTTATTTATACATGTTACTGACCAAAGTTTCGAAGCAGCGATAGGCCTGTTCCCAATGTCTAGTTTTTGTATATATTTCTGAATAAAAATCTCTCATGCTAATTATTCGGCCACAACTGTTGATATGTTAAATCTGAGGGATGACTTTTTAGTTCGGTTAGGTTTTGAACTCGTGATGGATTCGGCTTTAAGCCTGTTATTTGTATAGAGTTCAGTATATAATACGGTGGCGTTAACCATTCGTCCACGCTGCCGTTTATTTATCTATTTTTTAACTAAGCCAAGTTTGGAACCCAAGATGGTCTCGTGACTAGAACCGTTTTGGTATGGGAGTCGATATATGTATCGACCCCGTTAACAATTTGGCCACACGACTGTATATTTATTTTTATCTATTTCGATGGGAGTGTTTGAACATCTGCAATTATCTAGCGAAAGATATAAAGCGCGGAAGGTACAAATTAATGGGCCAAACGGCATAAAACCGATGTGATTTGGTTTTATTTCAGTGCCTTCGGCTATGAATTTTAGCTTGGCACTGGCTATTCATTTTAGATTATGGTTAGACTGAAATTCAAGTTAATTTGAAAAAAATCCCGAAACGTGATTTCCAAAGGTATACGCTGGCAAAACAACGGATGCCCTTCATAGCTCTTAACAAAATAAGTCTGGTTTTAAACCACAAGGGTAATTATAGATCATACCACACTGTAAAAACAAAAATTTATTTAGCAATAGAAGGGTTAGGTTATCCAGACGCGTGGTTTCGTAATAGATAGTTTCTATTCTCGTCATGGCTGCACGAAGACTGCCGCAAACCCTGTGTATATACATTTCCGTGATAGAATTCTTCAACTTAGTAGTCCAATACTGGGCCGTATCCGCAAAAAGGTCTTTAAGCCGAAGGGTTGCAGATTCGAAAGTGGTCGCTAGCTAGTTGGTTGTGTCCTAGGCAATGCACTTACATTTCCGCAAATCCATGGTTTAATGGGTTTTACCAAAATTAAAGAACGTGTGAATCATACACAAGAAACTGCCAACGCTCCGGTAATCCGACGATTGGCCGATGTAATCTGACGATTTCCTATGTGATAACGCGCCTTGAGCGGTTTTCAATTTACGGGTATACACATGAATATTCTATATGGACCGAATCCACAAAACGCTTGAGCGCCGATTGATAGCTAGCTGTTTTCCATGTGCATGGGCTACTGCTCGAGCGTGCACTCAATATGACGAAACAAACATTTTTCTTCACCGCATATGCTCGTGCTTGAATTCGACTGGTAACATTCCTACGCGTTTCATTATAATGTGATTTATTTAAACAAAGTTTTTTCAAGGTTATTACAAAGCCCCTCACCAACAAAATAATCAAAGTCGACAAGAAAATCATAACGAAAGTTGCCCGAGGAGAGGTACTTCCGCCTGGAACAAGTATGGTAAAGGTAAATATTTTAAATAAATAAGATTTAACTGTAGCTGTTGAATTTTATTTAAAAAAAAGGAAATAATGTGTTAAATTTTATTTTAAAAATTGGCACCACTGTACGCCATTTAAATAGGAATGTTTCATACTTATGTCATTACATTGCGTTAATGGGTAAATTGCGTATAAGATTAAATATTGATGTTTATTCGGGTAAATGGGAAAACGCAAGGGGCGTTAACACATTAAACTGATGCTATTACACTGTGGTTACCGAAGCTATTACAGTGTGTTGTGTATGATACAGACGTTCCTTTAATTTTTCATCCATTGGCTATTGTTTTTATGATTCCGTTTAAAACTCAACGCTGATATGATGGGTCGGGAGTTACTATATATAAATGGTCGTAATTCCGTATTTTAGTAGTGCCACCTCAATATGGTCCGCAAAGAACTTTGATCTCAATTTGTGTCGTAAATGTAGTCATGGACTCGGGGTTAAATGGTTCGTGTTTTTGTATTTGCGTAATATGTCAATGGTCGTCAGGTAAAATCAACGTTGGCTGTGGAATAAAGAGTATTCAAATTTGCAACCCGCGAATTATTGGTTCGCTGAAAAAATCTGTGTTTTACCCATTTCCCTGCAGTTCGAAAAAAATTCCACGAATCCGTCCATGTATCGAATGGCCAAAATAGAAGGTTAATCATTATTATATTAGTCTAGAGAGAGCATTTTAAATATAGATGAGAAATCTGAAACAAAATCAACCTTAGTGTCGACTATTACTATTCTGTCTTGAACATCGGTCGAATTTTTCATAATTTGTACTTTTGATTTCATAATTTCCACTTTCGACTTTTTCATAATTTCAACAGGCGTCATGCAGCTCCGTGAAGCAAATGGTGATGGAATTACAAAATGTCACGACCGCCAGCACCAACGGAACGGCTAACATTACAACACTAAGAAACGTCAGCGTTACCGATGAAGTGAAAATCCCATGTCAGTAAAATCTTTAACCCAAGTGTCATGTTATTGAGTATGGAATTCTGTTTATTCTTATGATTTAAGGAGAAAAGCAAAAAAATCATAATAAAGTTTTTACTTTCAGTCGACAGTTTGATAACAGCTACGTTAAACCAATGTTACTCGCGGGATAATCTGACGATTGTCCGTGTGTTCTTTGAATTTTCCCAGGGACAAAACAAAAACATCCTATTCTATCTTTTCTCATACGGATACAATTTTGTGTAATTTTAAATAGAATATAATCGGATGTTCATGAATACCCACCGATCTAATTAAATCACCCATTTTCATATATTAACTTCAATACAAATGTTATATGTGTCTCAGGCCGAAGCCCGGAAGACTTTATTTTCGCCAACACCGGAATGTCGGATGGGGCGATCGGCGCTATCCTGCTAATCGTATCCCTCCTCGTGTTATGCGTCTGCTTGGTGGTAATGGTCAAGCTTCTGCAATCCATGATGAAAGGAAGCGTCGCGAAACTCATCAAGAAAGTCATTAACACCAACTTTCCATCGCCGTTCGGCTGGCTTACAGGTCAGTACCACCCGACTAACCAACCAACCATAAATACTTGCCTATTAGGCGTGGAATTTTAAGTACTTTCAATTAATATCCTAAATATTATAGCACTGTTATAAGTATAAATATACTAGATACAACACTACCTTTTTTGAATATAGTCATTTTTCTCTCTCCATTAGTAAATCAAAATTTAATAAAAAACAATTGTTTATAAATTTGCTAACACATTTCAAAATATTAATTTGACATTGGGTCATTTTACTGTATGACCTTCGTTTCGACCTCGTATAGTTTATTTGTTTTTTGTTTTGGGGTTGATGTTTCGAACCCACGATGCGCTGGTCACTAAGCCCGTTATTGATAAGCTCGTCCAACCACGATAAGCTTGTTCATAGCAATTGGTATAAATATCTCGTTAACCGTTCGGCTATAAAGCGGTTCATCTGTTACAGAATTTATTTTCTTATTAACGGGGCTAAGTTTCGAACCCGTGACGGGACCATTTAAATGTCCTTAAAATATGTTTTGGGACAGGTTACCTTGCCATTCTGGTCGGCGCTGGTCTTACTTTCGTGGTACAGAGCAGTTCCGTTTTTACGTCGACTATCACACCTCTTGTTGGGATGGGTGTGATAAGCCTGAAGAGAATGTATCCCTTGACGCTCGGCTCAAATATCGGAACTACCACTACTAGTATACTAGCTGCTCTGGCCCAGGATGAAATCGCGAATTCACTGCAGATAGCTTTCTGCCACTTCTTCTTTAATATCTTCGGAATAGCTATTTGGTATCCGATTCCTTTCATGAGAAATATACCGATCAATGGAGCTAAAGCACTCGGCAACACGACGGCAGAGTACAGGTGGTTTGCGGTTTTCTATCTGATATTTGTGTTCTTTGTCGCACCGGCGATTATTCTTGGGCTCTCTTTTGCCCACATCTGGGCGATGGGTGCGGTACTGATCGTCGTTGCAATTGTTGTAATCTTCATCGTTGTGGTAAACGTGCTGCAATCGAAACGACCAGCAACTCTGCCCCGTAAGTTACAGTCTTGGGACTTCCTGCCGGCGCCTATGCACTCGTTAAAGCCCTACGATCGCGTTATTAGCAAAACGTTCACCTGGTGCACCTGTTGCACATCTCGCTCTAGCGATGACACTGAAAATAAGGTTCATAAAGACAAGGCAAATGGAACAACTTATAGAGGCGACTCGAATCCTGGATTTGAGGCAGAAGACACATCATCGGTGTAAAGTCGGCAAGCCGGTAGAAGTAAAAGTTCAAATTTTATTTCTGGGGTCACTAAAATTAAAATCAAATTGCAATCCTGACCCTAGCGTTCAAATTAACCGGCTGATACCCTAACTCTAGTCCTTATGCACAATTCTTAACCCCAACTTCAACCCCAACTACCTTAAACCTAACCTTAACTACCTTTCCCCCAACCCTACCTAATCTAACCTTAACCCAGCGCAAACGACTATAACTCCAACCCTAACGGCATTAACTTAACCCTAACGCTAACCCCATTACCCAAACAGCCCTCTAAGTGCACAAATTTTCTCCTTTTTTGTCTATTTCTATTAAAAACATTTGGATGTAAATTTGTTATTAAATAGAATATACGCACGGTGTACTAAGTTTTGTTGGAGCAAATTGAAAATATTTCGTTTATTAATATGTCATGCAAACACCTTTTCTTTTTTATAAATTTTCCTTTTTTCATTCAATACTAGATGTATAATGTTTATCTGGCATTGCATTAGTTTTTTTTTCCAAAATTCATTCAATGGATTTATTTTATACTGCATTTTACCTGCTGTTTTTACATTTTGTGACTTAAGTTTATGCATTAAGAGTCTTGAAAACACAAATCTTATATTTGTATATATATATATTTGTGTGTGCTCTAATAAAATAAGAAATAAAGAAATATTAATGTAATAAAGATTCCCCAAAATCTTAATACAAATGAGATTTTACGACTTTAAATATTAATTTGTCATAAGTATAAATTTGACTTTATTGTACCATGTTTCTGGTTAAGGAGTTTGCCCTATATATAGTATATATAGTCTAAGTTAGGTCTACCTTGCAAAGAAAACTTGTTACGGTTCACAAAATCATCAGTAAAGCCCATGAGTGCAACAGCACGGGCATCTTGACAAAATAAGATTGTAATTGTGTAAGAAAACGACACAACTTGACTAAACTAGTCATAATTTTGTAAGAAATGGCAAAATTAGACTACAGTTTTGTAAGAAATGTACATTTTATTGAGTAAACCTCATGTTAAGAAAACAATCAAATATTCTACATTACAAGGGAGTGTGACGTAACAATTTGTTTGCAAAATTAACAACTAGGTTGTGCAGCTTTTAGCTTGCTTTAATTTCTTTGTGGTCTCTGCCATAAGAAAACGGGTTATCGGTTAATAATCAAACGAATTCCGTATCCGAATGCTCGGAAACAGAAACGCGGTCTTCGCTGGACGCTTCTGATTCGTCTTCATCTACATCTTCTTCGGAATGCGAAAACGAGATGCTGCCCATTTGGTAGAGCTTTCGGTATGGCATCTTTAGCATCTTCTTTGGTCTATTGAGCGATTGGGTACCGTTTGGGATGATAAAGTGAGTTTTTCGGCTGTTGGGAATGCTGATACGTTTTGTTGCTGGTTGTTGTATCTGTCCCGACTTTCTTCGCTGGGCTGTAAGGTGTAAAAGTTTACAGGTGTGTACGTATGCATGTCTTATCGCCAGAGTACTTCGCTACCACCGGGCGTATTGCACTATTTTTGTATATAATTAAGACTTTCATTCATGCGATGTTCGCTAAATGACTTTCCCAGGGACATACCGTTTATTTATTGGCTAGTTTTGATTGTACAACATTTCGGTTGTCTGCAGATCGCAGAGGTTTTTACCGGTTGACCTATTCTAGCCAGAGTTACGGGAACAATCTTAAGATACCGATTGATCAAAGCACTTAACAGGGGTATAGTAAGAATTTAAGCAAAGCACAGTAATACTGGTACTATATCAGTCAAAATTGTGGCGGATGTACAACACGGCAATCCTTATTTGGTCAGATGAGAAGCAGTTCAGTCGGCATTTGAAGAACCACATTATATTTAGTAACAAACACTAGCTTTAATGTTGTTATTGTAAAAGCTCCTATTCCATTTTTTGGTTATAAGATGTCTATGTAAATAAGAGTATCTAACATGGTGTCATCCATACTAATACTTGCATTCGCAAAGGGGGGCACATAATTAATAAACTGAGCATTATAAGTATTGGTAGCGTGAATATATCAAAAAGTCACTTAACACCAACTGTGTGTGATTTCTGTGTACCAGTCAGTTTTAGCTACAAAATACCTTTCATCAGGGCTTCCGTGACCTCAGCTACCGACAGCAGTTTCGTCTCTTCTCCGCTGCCTTTTCGGTTATCAGGAAGATTTCTGGTTCTTGGTTTCTTTCTTGGAATCTGCGGTTGTTCTGTGGTCGGGGTAGGTTTCGAACTGTCAATGTTAACTGTTGGTGTCTCGTTTATATGTACTACTGGATATGGCGATTTTACATGTGTTTCTTTTTCCGCTGCGACATTCTCTCTACTTGCACTAGATTTAGGAATAGAATAAGTTGTGTCATTGTTTAAAACACTGGAGTTGCTAGTAGGTGATTTTACTTGTGTTTCGTTTTCCGTTGAGACGTCTTCTCTACTTGCACCAGATTTAAGAATAGAAGGCCTTTTGTAACCGTTTGAAATAGTGGCATTACTAGGTGAGCGCTCATAGCCGGAGTTAGTCTTTTTCTTTCTTCGCAGGAAAGAAAGACAAGCTTGAACTGCGAGTTGAATCATCTCGGCGAGGGCAAGGAGAAGGCAAACCACGCTCAAAGTATTCATGTATCTAAGAAAGATGGTTTTTTCCCAAGGCCGCGACACCCAGCACGGTATGTAAGCGTCGTCGTTTCCTGGTAGCATGTGTTGTCCGCACGCCCAGCGGATGCGGTCCCCGCCGCACCTGTACAACTGCGGCACGCGAATCCAGAAGAGATCGAAAATGGACGAAACCCGTCGTCCGTCGGATACGATCCGCCCGTCGTTCGGCGTGTACGGGTACTCGGCAAAACGAAAAAGGTCGTAAGCGAGAAAAAGAAAAATTAACTCCATTACAAACCGGGCTAACACGGATATAAAGTAGCCAACCCTGATTCCACGTGTTAGGGTGATCTCTTCAAGTTGGGTTTTCGCGAAAACTTTTTTCGGCTTCACTTTTCCGATTCTGTTTCTTCGTCTTTGAATATTTCTATCGACCCTTTGTCGCACCACATCCCACTTGCTAGCGCCCTCCGGCGATTCGTCTTTTAACGCCGTTTGGTATTGCTCCTCCTGTTCGGCTGCCTGTTGTTCCTTTACCTTGAGCTTCTCGATTCTTCCTTTAATGTGGGTGGTGTAGAAGTGGAATACGACGACCGGCGCGCTAAGAGCCAGCAGCTGGAACGACCAGAAACGAATGTGGGAGATCTTGGCGAACTTATCATAGCAGACATTATCGCAGCCGATCACTTTCGTGCTGCAGCGGAAAGCGGATTGTTCGTCGCTGTAGACGGAACTGCCGATAGTTGCGACGACTATAAGTCGGAACAGAAACACCACTAAGTACCACGCTTGGCCCGAGAGCGTCGCGTAGAGAGAAACCTGGTCGGATGCCTTTTCTAATAAATTCCACATCACTATTTATGAAACGCTACCACTTTAAACACATTTACAGAATAGTTTTAGTTTAATCTCAGTTTAAATAGTTTAATCTCAGTTAAAACACAGATTCGCCAGCGGTTATAGGGCTAGTCGCCAGACGAGGTAAATAAAAACAATTATCAATCAATCTCTTTATTTAAGGTCGGCATTTAATCCGGCATAGCGTCGGTTTCGATTATCTGCTAATGTTTTAAAATTCCAATTAAAGTCGAAGCTTAAAAATCACTCGTATCGGTGCACTGTTACTTACAGGCGTGGATTGTAGGAAGCGAAGAAGAGTGAGGAAAGGTTAAAAGTAACAGGAATCTGTTGTAACACACACGCGATCAAAGAATTCCTTTGTTAATAAAACGGATTAAATAACGAAGGACAAAACAGGTGATACCGAAAGGTCACCACAAGACGCGATTAATTTCTATTAACCACAATATGGTGATGATGTAATAACAGCCATTACAACACATCGATAAAAACGGATAAGAACAAGGTCATTAATAGCGAAGAACATAAAAATCGTTTCGACTGCTGTCCCGGTTGGGAAAATCAGTTTGGACATTTAATTCCAACAAAACGTTATCCATTGCACAGTGATAAACGGGAGGATATCGTTTTAAGGCCGACTTCAAAGCTCGCAATCTGACATCAGCTGACATATGCCTTCTTTCGGCTTTCCTTCGTCTTTTCTCGCAAAGGGTTCCGCACAATTGAAATATCAAGTATATAACCTCCAACATCGCTATAATGCCGCACACCAAGCTTACGATGCTCATGTAGCGGATGAAAATCGTCTTTTCCCATGCCCTCGATACCCAGCATGGGACGTAGCCTCCCCGGTTGCCAGGCAGCATGTGCTGCTCGCATGCGATGTGGATCGTAGCCCCTGAACAGCGGTACATCCGAGGCACCTTGACCCATATACTGTCCAGCAGGTTGTACGATCCATCGTAACTATGTATTGGGAGGAATACAATGTACCCAAAGTACACAAATACGATTTCTATTAACAATCTGAATACGGTCGTTATCAAATATGCATGATCAATTCTACTTGATGTTATGACAGTTTCCGTCCTTCCGTGATCCGTGTAAATTGTTCTTTTCCGGGTTAATCCCCGTTTTTCCGCCGGTCGAAGACGATCATTTACCTTCCGGTCGCTTGTGGGGCTGGTATGGTTACGTTTCCGCCTTGACGTCCTGTCACCTCTGATTCGTTCCACTTCGTAAATTGTGTAGCAGTGAAAGAAGACAACTGGAAAATTGAGCGCAAGAATCTGGAACGCCCAAAACCTCAGATGCGATATCTTGGCGAACTCGTCGTAGCAGACATTCTCACAGCCGACGATTTGAGTGCTGCATTTGAAACGCTCCTGCTCGTCGAAATAAACTGCGCTGCCTAGCGACACCACGACCACAAGTCGGAAAACGTAGACAAGAACGTACCATAACTTTCCAGCAAAAGTCGTATAGTTAAGCACGTGCTTAGGAACCTCAACTATACCAGTAAACATACCGGCATACGTCATTTAGATAGTTGTTGTACCACTCTATTAGCTAGACATCTTCACTATGGCGTGTCGTACATAAGCAATCATTACGACATTGTGAATGATATGATTATTGAGGCAGGTACCGCTCGAACAAAAGGTCCGGCATACTTCGAGACAATGACAAGGAATCATACCCGAATGCGTATGAAGGTTCATAAATTGTTCATAAATTGAAAAATTTTTTCCTTTATTTCGCCAGCTAATCTTAATATGCCACCGCTTCTGTAGCGAAAGCGTTTTAGATTGTCAAAAAAACTAGAAATGCAAACAAATGAAGAGTATTTTATGTTCAGGTTTCCTTACGTATTCGCATTTAAAAATGCAGATATTTTTAAAATTCAGAATGGAGGTACTGGTTGTGAAGAGTATTTTGACATTCCGGTTTCGTTAATGGGAAATTGTTATGACTTCCTTGAAAGTCTGGTAACAAATGCACAATGCGCATACTAAAGGTGTGCGGTACACGTTATGGTTCAGGTATAGTTAAAAGATACGGTTGGAGAATGAAGATGCGGGTATTTGCAGTATGACCACATTAATATGAAGATTAACGTTCCCTTATGTAATCGCGAGGAAATACGACGATTGCCCGTCTGGTAACGCTATTTATTTGGAAAGAAATTTGACGATTACTTGTGTGTAAAAATTCCCTTCGCCTACGTATTCCTAGGGAAACCTGACGATATCCACGTGTTATACAATTCCTTACGTATTTTCTAGAAATTTTAACAATTACCCATGTGATAACGCTTCCTTAAGTAATCGCGAGGAAATCTGACGATTCCCCGTGTGTTAAAGCCCATTCAGCTTTCCCATAAGGGGATAAACATTAATATCATATCCGTCACGGGATATTACAAAAACTCTGGTCACCCGGACTGGTTCCTTTGTCAGTTGTGATAGTTCTGAGCCGACTGGTATGAGTATATCTCAGTGTGATTTCCTGTCGTCTGCGATATATGATCCGCACAATAAGCAACAAGCCGTGTTTCATATGCGACGGTGAAATGTGATAAGGCTGAACAATATAAATTGTGACGTCATTAGAAACTCGAGACAAAACTAACATGTCGATGAAAGGGGTTCAGACAAATAGGGTTTTAGAGCCAAAAGGAAAGCTGTGCCGTTTAGCAACAAAGTGTTACGAAAGTTGTATTCAAACTCTAATACGATGTGATTTTTAAGCACAGGAGTTTGCAAGCGATTAGATGCGTTTTTTATCGAGCAATATTTTGAACCAATAATAGTTTCATACTTCAGACTGTTTTTTATACAGAAATCGGATATATAAATCGATAACCTTAACTATTCTGCCATACGACCGTTGTTTAATCGTTTTTGGTCAGAGCAAAATGGCGTCTGTGCGATCATTACTGTTATTGATGATGGCGTTGATATTGGTTGTCGCGGTTTCTGACACTCAAAGTCGAAAACACGCCAGAGAACGTCGTCCTTTGCACGGGACTACTGAAGTTGAAGTCGCCAATACTGAGGTAGTTTCTCGGCAAGGAGAACCTGCCGAGTTTGACGTCACCAATCATGACGTCACTAACCACGACGTCACTAAACCCCGACGTGGAAAAAAGAAACGGAAGAATCGAAACAGATCCAACGCGAGGCATAGAGCGAGTGAAAGCGCTTGGTTTTATTGTTCGGACGGGAAATACCCCAAGGAGGTAGGGGTAAGCAGGGAGGGTCGTGGGGTGATGTGCGGGAAGGAATACCCGACCCAATCGTGCTGCTCCCAACACGATGTGACGATGGAGTTGGTTGGTTCCAGGGTGAGTTGTGTGTGTTTCGTTGGCAATACAGGACTACCATTACAAGCATATGTCTACGTTTTCGTTGCAATTTGTAAACTCGGAAGTGCGGGTTTTTACAAAAGTAAAACGTTTTATATTTGCAATGTCGAAATGTGGTTTCATGTTGTCTAGGCCAACTCTCGCAAAATCCAGTTTCTGCCTCTTTATGGGTCAGTTATATTGAATATATTTCCTTGAGACTTTAAATAGACTGGACTCAATGGAATAATCGGTTGTACTGCTGAAACTGTGGGAATTGTTTTCATTTTTTCACGCCGTGCTATATTGAGAAAAAAATAACCAAACTTTGAGCACGCGTAGATAAATTGGGACATTCTTCGTACGTCCTTTTAAGCTTATCCGAAATTGCGTAGGTAATCGCACTGCTTCTTTCGAATTTTCAGTACTTCTCAAATAATTGAACATTTCCTTCTTCAGCTTGTGGAGCAAATCCCGGAAATTGAATGTGCGAAGCTCCTGATGAAACTGCGCTGCGCTCATTGCTCCCCGAGGAGCTGGTGGCTCTTCCACGCTCCGGATAGAATCAGTCCTCCGCACAGAAGAGTGATGCCGATCCTTTGCCCCAAGTTTTGCAAAAAGTTTCACCAAGCGTGTAGGGAATCAGTGGCAGGTTAGACGCCTCTTCTGTTGGTTAGACACCTATTATCTTGTTAAATAATGTTGTTCCAGACACCTATTATCTTGTTACAAATATATTGTTTCATTCCAAACATAAATTATCCACCTCTTTTTTTGTCCAGGTCTAAGTTTTAAAAGGTACACAGTTGCAGATAGTTTTTTATTCTTAAGATGGTAAAATACATGGGGCGTTATAACACGGATAATTTTAGATTGTCGTTTGTAGAATTATCCGAGCTAGTGTAGTGTGTTGAATGCGAAATACCTGTAGCTTATGTTTTTTTTACAGGTTTTAATAAACCCATTTAACCACTTAGCTGTAGTAATGCCCCTTAAGTGTCTTGTGCAATGACACAACTAAAACTAGCTAAAAGCAGGCACCGATCCACCACCATTTGGGTGCTGGTTCGAAGCGCTTTAACTAAGATAATCTGCAGTCAATTTCGTAATTGTACAAAATATGGCATTAACTTTAAAACTAACTAGGGGAATGTATAGAAATTGTTACACTAATCCCCTTAATGGTAATATGGTTTACGGAAAATTGTCAGCTACCTTTGTATTTAATTCCGTATTTTTGTTGTTAAAAATTTAGTTTTCCCGTTATTTGTTTTATTAAATTAAAGCTGATCGTGAGAAAGTAGGCTACGATGTAATCTTGACGTATATCAAACACGTTTTGCAAACTTTGCAACGCATGTGGTGACAGATAATTAACCAAAAAATTGCGCGTTTAATGAATAGCGTTAGCTCTATGTTATACCAAATTAGGGTCGAGTGTACAAAACCAAACTTCAGTTTGTTTTAAAATCCGGACACACCATACGTTAATATATATTAAAATGGCACCTGTTTAGGATATTTATCTTAATTTTCCTGAATGTGCGCAATGGTCATTATCACACGTGAAGTGGTCAGATTATCTCCCGACCACAGTTGAGCTGTTGCAGTGTCTTGTGCATGATTAAGGCGTTCCTTTTATTTGGTATAGCCTATTAATTCACTAGGTTCATGCAATGTCTGCCAAGTGTCTTACCCAAAGACAAAACCAACTAGCTAGCGACCGGTTTCGAACATGAAACCGTTTGGCTCAAAGGCGACGCAATAACCTACCAAGAAACTTGGTGGGAATATGCATATTCAATTGCTTAATTGTTTATTTGAAATCAAGTTCTCCAAACACTGCGTTGTTCATTCAATCCAACGTCTATTCTAGGTTTACAACAGGAGAATTATTGCGACCATCACACAACAGACGAGGCTGGCCCATGCTTTCCGGACTACGAAATCAGACGCGGAACAATCGACTAATTATTCCCCTCAATTCCACTGTACAGTTTTGAATCCACTGTACAGTTTTGACTGCGTAGAGCAAATGTTTTTAAACAATGCTTTAAACTGCATTGGGTTGTAATAATCGTTATTATTGGTCACGAGTATATCATGTCTTCGTATAAATCGATGTCGTCAACGTCCCTGTCAATTTCAGCTTGAAGCAGCCAATCAGAGCCGTCCGATTCGGTGCCACGCCCACCGGTACTCGGACGAGGATTGTGACGTTTTTTTGACCTTTAAAAAAACGAATTTGGTTCCATATGGGAAATCTAACATAGGGAAAGAGGGAAGTAGGGAATATTATGGCGCTTATAGAGTTCGCTTTAGGGCTGGGGTTGGAAGTTAGAGTTACGGATAGTTTTGAGATTAAGATTAGTGTTGGGTTCACGGTCAGAATTTAGGGTAGTTCTGTGATTAAGATTAGGGGTGGGGTCAGGGTTAGTTTTGGGATATAGCATTGGGTTCAGGGTTGGAAATGTGGTTAGTTCGGGGATTAAAATTATGGTTAGGGTTGAAAGTAGTCTTCATAATTTTGGTGAGCAGTTTCACTATTTTCCTCTTTCCCTTTCTGGGCTGTTCCTCGGCCTTTTTATGTACCACATACATGTACAGTCAGCTGTAACTTTGGGCTTACCCATTTGCACTTAACCAAACGGTATTAAATAAACTCAGAGTAAGAACACGTTTGTGTGGGTTTTTCTGACACACTTTATGTCCCGCGTCATCAGGGAAAATGCATTGATTAGTGGATGAAAAGAATTGCCCAGATTGGCCGAGGAAATTCCTGTAAAGTGCCTTGCTTAAGGACACAACCGTTTGCCAGAGTCCTGTGCCCAGACCACAGATAGTCATTATCCATCCGGTCGACCCACAACGTCCAGAGCACATACTCACCTCGCGCAGCACACACTCACCCCGAGCAGCACACTCACACTCCCGCGCACACTTGTACCATATTACCTGCTTTTTGTTTTAACCAGGGGTGTTCGGTCGGTACTTCGACCCGATTTCTTTGAACCTTCTTCTAATCTTCTCTTTTGTTGGATTCTCTTTTTGCAACTAAAACGCAATTTGTGTATTGGGACGATTAGCGTAGTCGGTAATGTCATATGCCCACGGTCAAGGGGCGGTGGCATCAAAACCAGCTACTGACTTAGGTTATATCCTTGAGCAAAGCAATTAACGGGCGACACTTAAATTCAATGAATTAATTTATCGAACTAAAACAACAAAAACTCTTTTTTTTTACTGTTCGTAGTTTTAAACCCATCATGGGCTCGCCCCAAAAACGTTTTTATGGATAGATTGGTATGTACATCGGTCGAGTTAACCATTTGGCCACACGACAAAAATTTAGTCATATAAAGACCGGACGGTGGGCACCATGTAAACTTATACGAGTGTGATAAAGCGTTAAATACACAACTGGGTTCCTTATTTACGCTGTGTGGGCGGACGGTTACCGTCACCGACTAGTAAACAAACAACATAAAGCACAAACCAACGAAAGATGTAGCAATTCGGGTATCGAACCCCACCCGGGTCAAAACACTTACTAGTTTCTGGCGGATACAGCCGAGATAAGAAGGAAACAAACCCCAGATATCGAACCCAGAGCGATGTAGACGGCCAAGCTATCAGATGAGCCTGTTGTATCCTTTATGAAGTTCAAGATGGACGCCATACCACCAGGAGTTATAATTTCTGAAATTAACTTAAGATAACTAATAAATTTAATCAAGGTCTTTAACTAGTCGGTCCATCTTGAACTTCATGAATCTGGTCTTTAACTAGTCGGTTGTGCTTTTGGCAAGGCACTTCGTGGTCATTGCCTGAACCCAGTGAATTAATGGGCTCTTCTTAAATTGTATTAATGTCTCGATTATACACAACACATTGCAATAACTCTAGTAAACTGATGTTGGACGAATCAAAAAATACAATAATATTGGTATTGTAAAATGGGACCAGAGTCAAGTCACAACAACACCTGGGCGTTTATAAAAGTACTGAAACCGGTAGAAAAGTTTTTGTAGATTCTTTTTTGTGGGCGACCTGCATTCCGCCCAGAATCACACTAGTGCTGCGTTGATTACTATCAACGCGAATGTCTGTCGTTAATCGGCCAAAACGCGCACGATTCTTATGGTCTTTAATGGCGGTTTTCTATAAATAAAATAAATACAATCAAATTATTGTCAGTAAATCAGTACTTAAAGAATAACATGAAAACTTACCAACTGATTAGCTTGCAGGTAAGTACAGTTAGGTTCGGTAGAAAATATCATTTAGGTTCAGTATAAACGTTTCGTTACTATAGCAAATTCAGTACTAACACAATAAAAAGAAGGAAATGAGGAATCGAGGCAATAAATAAAGGCGTGTTGTGACGTCACGACCTTGTGGGATGACCGATCTATTATCAGGGGCAAACAAGGACGGCGCACCATCAGCATCAAACGATGTGAAATTAAAAGGGAACTATAGAGATGTTACATTCCCCCCGACAAATATACAACGCATATATTTACAATAAACAACAAAAACATCGACGTAAGTTCACGAAATAGAACCACAAGGTTAAATACATCAGTTATTCATACTAAGGCATTTTCTGCGCAATCAAACATAATTTTGCGATCGGGCGTTTAAAGACACCATTTTTCGTCTTCACAGAAACAGTACGCACCGCGCCATGTTTGTCGGCGTAAGTGTCCACTACACGACCGAGTGTCCATTTTGCTCGTGGCTGAGACTCGTCCACCAACAATACTATGTCATCGTTCTGGATATTCGATCGCTTCTGCACCCACTTCTGTCGTTCTATCAGATGAGGCAAAAAATCCGACAGCCAACGTTTCCAAAACACGTTGGCCAGGTGTTGTACATGCGCCCATCGACGACGAGCGTAGCAATCCTTATCGTCGAAAAGTCCGGGAGCTTGATTAGGTGAACCACGTAATATCAGTAAATGGTTCGGCGTCAGCACCTCGTCATTTCGAACATCTATGGTCACTGGAACAAGAGGTCTCGAATTAAGGATCGATTCTACTTCGACAAACAAGGTCTGAAGTGTTTCGTCAGTAAGAACGGTCTTCGGTGATTGTAGGAAAGAGAGCACTCGGCGTACCGACCGTATAATTCTCTCCCATGCTCCGCCCATATGGCTAGCTGCAGGAGGGTTAAATGACCACGAAATTTCTTTCTGGCGTAAATGTTCCGCTATGTGCTGGTGGTTCCACTTCTTTATTGATGATCTAAGGATTTTCGCAGCACCAACAAAATTAGTGCCATTGTCACTGTACATGTGTTCCGGTTTTCCTCTCCGTCCAGTAAATCGTCGCAACGCGTTCAAAAATGAATCTGTAGAAAGGTCACAAGCCACCTCAAGATGAACGGCTCTCATCGTAAGGCACGTGAACAGGCAGCCGTATCTTTTTATCTGGCTACGTCCTTGTTTTACATAGAAAGGACCAAAATAATCGACTCCGACGCTACTGAACGCAGGTTTGTCGGACTGCAGGCGACAAGCAGGCAGATCGGCCATCATTTGACTTGAAGGAGTTGTACGTCTTCTTTCACAGGGTAAACACCTTGTTAATACGCGTCGCACTGCGACTCCTATCTTCAGTATCCAGTAAGTCCTTCTTAGGGAAGAAATCGTGTGTCCAGATCCAGAGTGTCCGACAAGCTCGTGGTGTTCAGTGATTACCAGTTCTGTAATTTTGGAATGACAGGGGAGTATTATAGGGTGTTTTATATCATATTCGACAGTCGCCCTCTCTATGCGTCCACCAACGCGAAGAAGGTTTTCTTTTATAAATGGGTTAAGTCTCAAGAGAGCCCGCGTGCACTCATTCTTCTTCGCTTGTTGTCCTGTCATCAAACTTGCGATAATCGGTCCAAAGTGTTTACGTTGCTCGTACTTTATCAGTTGCAGACCGGCAAATTTCATTTCTTCCACGGTAAGAGGCCCACTTGATACAGTCTCCCGATCTTGATTCACTCTTTGGCGCAAATACTCCTTGTATCTGAGCAACCACGCTGCGGCTTTCTTTAGTCGGTACCATGATGAGTAGTAGTTAATTAATCTATCCACTGCTGGTTCAGTTTGGTTCATTGCCGTTTGACCGGGAATTAACAAGTTCACACTGACATCTTGCCGCTTGACAGGTAAAAATTCATCCGGTACTTCCGGGAGTGTAACGGGACACTTGGGCCACGTATCTTCTGTACTCCAGAGAAATTGAGGCCCGTTAAGCCAACGTCCAGAAAGGGCATCTGGGTCAAGACCACGAGTAGCGTCGTCCGCCGGGTTCAATTGTGTCGGTACGTGTTTCCATCTCTTAATGTCGGTATGTCGTTCGATTTCAGCTATGCGGTTTGCCACGAATGTAGGGAACCTTTTCGTGGAGTTGAATAGCGTCTGAAGTACCGCTGTTGAATCGGTCCAGAAAGTTGATTGACAGTCACTTAGCTTCAATTCTCTTCTAGCAACCTGGTCATTTCTTACGGCAAGCACAGCGGCAGTCAGTTCTAATCGCGGGACGGACATGGTGCTGGTCGGTGCCACTCTTGCTTTTCCAAATAAAAAGGCACAATGCACATTACCGTTATCATCTGTACTTCGGAGATAAGACACCGCGCTGTAAGCTGCGGTTGAAGCATCTGCGAAATGGTGTAGTTCGGTAATAGCTACGTTTCCAAACTCAGGAGGGCGAAAACAGCGACTAATTCTAACGTCTTCCAGCCCCGGAAGAACGTCAAGCCACGACTTCCACTCATCTGCTTCACTTTGCAAAACCGGTTCGTCCCAATCGAGTCCGCGCTTGCAAAGTTTCTGCCACAGAAGTCTTCCCTTTATTAGAACCGGTGCTGCAAACCCCAAAGGATCGTAAATGGAACTGACCACAGAGAGTATCCCTCTCTTGGTCACGGGGCTCTTCTTTTTAACGACGGTATATGTGAATTTATCACAGGATACCAACCATTGTACTCCGAGCACACGCTCATCCACACAATCGTCGATTTTCATCGTCTTAACATTCTTTGCTCTATCCTGTTCGGGAATCGAATCCAAGACCTGCTGGTTGTTGGTTAGCCATTTCGTAAGGCGAAACCCGGCTTGCGAAAGTAGGTCCCGCAGCTGCGCTACGAGTCGTACTGCTTCGTTCACATCGCGAGCTGAGACCAAACAATCATCAACATAAAAGTTGTTGGTTACCACTTCCGAGACGACGTCGTCATAAAGGTGACCAAACTCGATGGCTGTTTGTCTCAAGCAAAACGCCGCACAGCTCGGTGACGACGTTGCGCCGAATAAGTGCACCAACATCTCGTGCACTAATGGCCTTGACTCCAAATTACCGTCCTTCCACCAGAGAAAGCTCAGTGTCTTTCGATCCTTGGGTTCCACCCTCACTTGGTGGAACATCGCTTCGACATCTGCTACCAAAGCGACTTGGTGTATGCGGAAACGCATTAGCACGCCCACAAGGCTATTCATGAGGTCTGGGCCTTGCAGTAAAATATCATTAAGCGCAAGCCCTTTGTGTTTCGCTGCGCAGTCGAACACTACCCGTACCTTACCAGGTTTCCGCGGGTGCATCACAGGATGGTGAGGTATAAACCATCTGTAGTTGAACGCATTCAGTTCGTTTGTGTCACTTCACGAGCGTAGTCATTGTCAATGTAGGTTTGCATCGAGGCCAAGTACCTTTTTCGTAAATCATCGTCCTTTTGAAGTCGTCGTTTCAAGCCTTCAATTCGTTTCTCCGCCATCGCGCGGTTGTCCGGTAAATCAGGTGCACCGGGCTTCCTCGGTAACGCTAACTGGAAATGACCGTCCACTTGGACGATGGACCTTTTCATCATATCGTGAGCCACACGATCTTCTCTTGATGTAGGATTCTCTAGAACGGCAGTCGCATCGCCAAAGTCCATTTCCCATAGTCGGTTAATTTGTCTTGAAAGACGATCTGTAGTAATGGCAGCGAGATTATTGTAGATTGTAGTTGATCGGGGCGACACACACGACGGCCCCATCAATGACCATCCTAAAGGGGTTTTCCAGGCAACAGGTTCATCCCGTTTCCCCTTTAAAATGCGCTCTACACACAGAGCCTCTGGTACATCAATACCGATCAGTAGCGTGACTGTTCCACCAGCCACATGCGGGAATTCCAATCCCTTTAAATGAGACATGTCATTTATCTTCTTCTTATCAGGTATCACATTCGGTTGAACTGGAATTTGATCTACGGATACCACGTTCCGTAGGTGGATTTCGGTATTGGCATCTAGCGAACATACAGTGAAATTTGTGATCATTCCATTGTAGGAAGACTGATTACACAGTGTCGTCATCTGAATCTGTTTTCGAACGCCTGTTAACCCCAGGGCGTTCACCAAGGTCTGGCTGCAAAACGTGGCTGTAGAACCGGTATCGAGAAATGCGTAGGTGCATACTTCGCGACCTTGGAATCGAACCTTCACGGGTACTACGCACAGGTAGATATCTTGGGGTTCGAAGGCTTCGTCAATTCCCAGCTTCTCCGAGAGCATGGACGAACACGACATCGTGTGCTTTATCGGAGTCTCATTATTTGTCACCTTTTTGTCGTTGGTTATTCCGGCATGCAACATTGTATGGTGATAGGGGCTCCCGCATTCACCACATTCTTCCGTCGACGAGCAGTCTATCACACGGTGGCCATGGCATAGGCATCTGAAACACAGGCCTTTGTTCAATGCGTATTCGCGACGCTCGCGAGTTCTCTTTGACCTAAATGTGTTACACTGGGGCAAGCTGTGTCTCTTAAAGCACAAAATGCACATTTCACCTCGGGAATTCGGGAGCACGTGTGGTTTAGTCTCAGATACAGTGCTGCATGTTGCAACTCTCAGTTTCCTTCCACCTCTAGAACCCATCTTCACATTGTCGGCACGGCGATAAAGGCTTTCACCGTACAGTGAATTCCATATGTTAGAGTGGCGCGAAACGAATGTCACAAGATCTAAAAATCCAGCTTCTCGTTTATTTTCTTCAAAAACAATTACTGACCACTCTATCCACTTCGCTTGCAGATTGTCAGGTAACTTTTGAAGAATCGGTAGAAGACAATGCAAGGAATTAAAACCGGCGTATTCGCCAACGTCTGCCAGAGCACTTCGGCACCTTTGCAATAGTATGTTCAGTTTCAGTAGGCCACTCGGATCTCTTTCCCCGACTTCCGGCGTCTTCGATAGCAATTTTGCACATGCTGCTGAAATAATGTGGGGACGACCGTACAATTGCCACAACTGTTCTCGTGCCAGGTTGTAACCGCCAACCGGGTCTTTACTAAAGTGCGATAGCTGACGTCGCACATCGGGTTCGCATTGTTGTAGCAGGTAAGTCAATCTTGCCGAGTCCGACCGTACGTGAGCCATTACATGTGTCTCAAAGTTGCGAATAAATTCGTGATAGTCAAGCGGGTCGCCGTTAAACTTCATTAATTCCGGACGGGGAGGGAGAGTTCTATCACCCCAATAGTGAATCTGTTCATGTCGTTCGGGAGATACGGTTCTCTGAACATGGTTCTTTCCGTCGTAACGTTGAGACGCGCGTGCTTCAGGCTTGTACTCCTGTTGCGCCGGGTTCGGTTGCGATATACTTTCGAATCGATTACAATTTACCGATAATTTATCGAATGTAGAAAAAGGCACTGGCAGGACATTTTTAGAGGTTTCGTTTAGTATGCGAGTCGACATATGCTTTCGGTTATCGGTAATGTTCGGGTTTCCTACCGTATCGGTTTGCTCGTGTGAACTGTTGGGCATGGTCAGCAGGTTGGGAGACTGTTCATTAGTACATTGTTCATTCCAAGCTCGTAACTCTAGTTCTGCCATCTCCGCATTCCGTCTGGATTCTCGTCGAGCTTCCTCGGCTTTCCGTTCGGCCGCTTCTTGGGCCGCAGCAACCTTTTCCTTTTCTCGCTGGTCGACCTGTAAAACTTCTAGGCGAGCTTTCTGTGCTCGAACATAAGCTTCACGTCGTTTCACGCTCGACCGAGAACTGCGTAGTGAGCTTGCACTATCGCTGATGGTATACAACCTGTCAGGACTCTTTGGGGATATTGCCGATTTATCAGACAAGGCGTCATTTATTTGAAACCAATCTCCAATACGGGTATCAAATTCTACTTTGCATTGCACTATACCTTTTAGAGGTTGATGGCCTTCAGAGTTTAATTCTTCTGGTGTGAATGCTTCAGAGGCAAGGGAGAGAAGTCTTTGGTAAAGGTCATCTATTACCGATACCAACTTCTTCAGCTCGGAAGCGGATCCTGGATCAATCATTAAGCATTCTGCTAAAATGTATTTCTTGCGAAGGTTAGCTTCCACAACATGAAACTCTTTTAAATTGTCTGACGCCATGATCGTTTCAATATTGTTAGGTTCAGCAAACTGACCGAGAGTCAGTTGAAAACTTTAATGCTTTAATGTAGATTCTTTTTTGTGGGCGACCTGCATTCCGCCCAGAATCACACTAGTGCTGCGTTGATTACTATCAACGCGAATGTCTGTCGTTAATCGGCCAAAACGCGCACGATTCTTATGGTCTTTAATGGCGGTTTTCTATAAATAAAATAAATACAATCAAATTATTGTCAGTAAATCAGTACTTAAAGAATAACATGAAAACTTACCAACTGATTAGCTTGCAGGTAAGTACAGTTAGGTTCGGTAGAAAATATCATTTAGGTTCAGTATAAACGTTTCGTTACTATAGCAAATTCAGTACTAACACAATAAAAAGAAGGAAATGAGGAATCGAGGCAATAAATAAAGGCGTGTTGTGACGTCACGACCTTGTGGGATGACCGATCTATTATCAGGGGCAAACAAGGACGGCGCACCATCAGCATCAAACGATGTGAAATTAAAAGGGAACTATAGAGATGTTACAGTTTTTTTTGAATATGCCGTCGGGAACCGGTATAAACAACGACACATATTAATAATATATTTGCAACAAAAAAGTTATGTTTGTAAAAAATTATTAGATCGGCGCAAGACGAACGACTGAGAAAGCATTTGCCAAGAATGTTTTTTTGCTACTTGGAGCGACAGTAAGAGGTTTCAAAATCTTTGTAAAGATTACAACGTGTAAAGAATTTGAAAATACAGTAATAATGTCCTAGTCAAATTTACAATTAGCAACCCAGTTAATCAGAAACAAATAGGTAATCTTTCGATACCATGTTATACAAACATATACCTGGATTCAGCACCGCAACTACATGGTTCATCAACACCCAGTGCTTGCTTCCCGATTTCACCACGCAAGAGTAAACCCCGGACTGCCCTTTGCTGCCATCTTCCGACGGTTTTAAAATAATCGTCGATCGAATCTGCGATGTCGTTCTCACGACTTGGACCTCGAAGAGGGGGTTCCCCGCGATCTGGCGAACCGAAAATGAACTGGCCATGTTTAAGAACTAACTGGGGGGTAGCTGATAAGTACTTGTAATAAAAAAAATGTGAAATAAAAACAAAATGTATGGTGATGTGGATCAATGATTAACGTGAACGACACATATACCGATTTCTGAACAAAACGGTCGTAGGGACGAGTGCATCATGGGTTCGAAACTTGGCCCGTTAACAAAAAAAACACAATCTTAATATCAGATAGCTTCGGGGTAGTGCATACTCGCTTGACAGAATAGCTCGGTGGGTTAGTACGTCGCATCTAGAAACAATGCGAATAGAAACTGGTCGTTGCCTAGTGTAAACCCGGTTAATTAACGGGTTTAACTAAATTTAAATGGATGTCTTATTCATATACAACACACTGTAATGACACTAATGGTGTGCGCGGGGTAAACTGTAGATTGTGTTTACCCCCAGTGTGATTTGCCATTTACAGGGATAAAACACCGGCCGGTTGGTCTAGCGGTTAAGTGCGTCGCCTTTCAATCGAAAGATTGCAGTTACGAAACTGGTCGCTAGCTAGACGGTTGTGTCATTGGGCAAGGCACTTGACGGACATTGCCTGAACCCAGCGGATTTGCCTGAACCCAGCGGCGAGGTGATCTGACGATTTCCCGTGTGATAATCCCCTTGGTTTTCCCATTCACGGGGATAAAGATGAATATCCTATCCTAACACGGGTAACATAGATAATCGCAACACAACTTACCGGCGCTTCGTCTTTGTACCACGTGATCGGCGTGACGTCATTCGACAGCGGCAAGACGCAGTGGAGCTGTCGAGAAGTGGCTTTTGACGTCATTTCCGGGACGACAGGTTCGAAAAACCAGGACTTCCAATGCACTTGGAATAGCAACAGATTTTTTTTACCGAAGTTTCGAACCCATGATGGGCTCGTAAGTTGGACCGTATAGTAGTCGGTATACGTATCGGTCGCGTTAACCATTCGGCCACACGACCGTACACAACATGAATATTTTATTTTGTGTTCAGAACATGGTTTGTTTAGCGCCTTGAAGGTATGTGGCGATATAATATGCTCAATCAAATAGAATAATGATTGCTTGTGTTAGCGAACTGTTGATGTTAACGACTTATAAGCAAACAGCTGACAAAAAGAGCGCAACACTAAAAGTGGGGAAGTAGGAAAAGAGAAAAGGACAGAAACTTTTCACTATAAGTATGAAAAGTAATTCTAACTATGCCCAAACAGTAATCTAAATAGCATACCATACTCTGAACCCATCACCAATCTTAACCCCAGAATTAATCCCTAAGCCCAGTCGCAGAGCCCTTCTTCTCTTCCTTAGTTTCACCTTTTTCGGTCATGCAAATGGGCAAGGCAATTTACAGGCATTGCCTGAACCTAGTGGAATGATGGTTTTTGCCAAATTGAAGGAACGTCTGAATGATTCACAACACACTGCAATAGCTCTGGTAACCAAACTATAGACGTAAGTTAATCTGGTGATCGCTCGTGTTTTAACGCCCATTGCGTTGTTTAACCCACAGAGATAACGACGTATATATCCAATTTAAACAACTAGGGTAAAAACATAAGAAAAGAATAGTAATATAATATTCATGTTTATTTCCGTAAATGGGAAAACGCAAGAGGCGTTATCACACGGGAAATCGTCAGATTACCTCGCGCTCAACGTCGGGTTACCAGAGCTATTGCAATTTGTTGTGTATGATTCACACGTTCCTTCAATTTGGTAGAACCCATTAATCCACTTGGTTCAGGTAATGTCCGTAAAGTGCCTTGCCCAAGGACACAACCGAAAAGCTAGCGACCAGTTTCGAAACTTAAACCTTTCTGTTGAAAGTCGTCGCACTGAACCACCAGACTAACCGGTCGGCATACATACTCGGCGCAGTTGCAAACAGAGAGGTGGGCCGGCCTTCCACGTCAATCATCTCACGCCCATCAATCAATATTTCCATCCCGTCCTGTTTCACGCTGTATATGTGACCTCTGAATGGGGCCCCGCTTCGCTCGGTGGCGCTAAGGGGCTGGTTATCGTCGTATTTAAACGAGTTCTGGGGAAAAAAAATAAAAAAATGGGTAATATCTTTTGACCGGTATTTAACATATGGAATTGTGATCACCATTACTGATATCCGAAAGTCATTTAAACTTGGTTTAAATGAAACTCAAGTTACTTTATATTAATTATACGCACATGTACTTACATGACACAGGGTGATATTTATAAAAAAATTTAGCTTTTCGGTGGTTTTTTGTTTAAAAAAAAGATCTGGAAAAGAAGAACGGTTGTGTTGCCGAATGGTTGACGCGACCGATTCATATAGCGATTTTCTACTTAATACGATCTTAGGAACGAGCCCATCGTGGGTTCGAAACTTAGCCCGGTATAAAAAAAAAACAAAGCAGACCATGAATGGTTTGTTCGGCTAAACGGTCAGCGCGAGTGATTCATTCCTACATTCCATGTAAAAACAGACCCAGAAAAGTGCCCATCACGTATTTAATGTTTGTAGTTGATTAAAGAAGTGATCTGAAGGACCAATGGAATTATATTACAGATATGTTGATTTATTCTTAAATAACAAACTAAAAAAAAATTCAATGCCCGACCAAAAGTACGATATGACTCGATTAGGATATAACTTGATTGGGGCCCAATTGAGTTATAACCCCAGATTGTTAGGTTAAGAAATGGCCTTACTTTTCGAGATCCGCCAAGCACAAGCGTGGCCCCCGGTTTGTTATTATCGTTGATTGTAGGAATCACAACGCTTCGTGTCGTGCCGTTGTTAACCTGCATTCGGACTCCCCCGTCCCTGTGAAGATAAGAGTGACGCAAATGGGGATTACACGCACGCCGTCTCACCGCAAAAATTGCACCAGCACTTTGTTCCAGTGACGTAATCTGATGACGTCATCACTGAGGAGGATTTTAATCTGTCCTCCGTGGACGGATACAAACTTAGCTCTGATTCCATGTTCTACCATCAGCTTTAACTGACTTAGATGGTCCCTCGCTCCTACAGATGGCGTATAACTAATTAATTGCTCAATGCGCGTGGAGCAGTGCTTCATGAAATAAAGGTGTTGATAGTGCAGATGCTAGATGTTTTTTTTTGGGAAAAGGTTGACAAGAGGTCATTTTTTTTTCGAGTTTAGGTTGCAGATCAAAGCTTCAATTTTATATTGTGAAAAAGTCTTAGACTGACTATGTCAAAATTTTGAGTGGCAGCTGTTTTAGTGAGGTCATTTTGCATTGGAGAGATAGGGAGAATAATTAGTTAAACGCCTCCTACAGTAATTATAAACTAAACTACTAATTTTTAATGGACTAAATTTACGTCACATGATGGGCCCGTTACTCAGACCCTTTTGGTATAGAATAGGTATATGTATCGGTCGGGTTAACCATCCGGTCACTCGATCGTAAAAATATACACTGCTTACATATATGTCATTCATTCTGGCAATTCTTTTTTAATGTGTTTGGAAGGTGTTGACGAGTGGTTATAATGGTCCGTGTTACCGGACCAAGCTCCAAGCTCATAATCGACACCCAACTGATACCGTTTATTTAGAGGTCTGTATATATGTATTAGTCACTGGGCTGTTAAGAAAATAGTTACTAATGTAAGGGAGGGCTCGACGTCGAAATTTTGGGGAAAACTAAAAGAAGGGAAAGCGGAAAGGAGGGAAACTGCACACTAAAATATAGATTAGGGAATTAGAGTTAGTTTTAAACACGGGGTTAGAGTAAGGGTTAGTTCTGGGGTTGAGATTAGTGTTTAGGAAAGGGCAAAAATCAATTTCGATAGTTTTGGTGAGCAATTTCCCTCCTTCCCGCTTTCCCTCCCTTTAGCGTTGCCCGAAATTCTCACCAATTTTTTTAACTCGTAAAATGATTAAATATCAAGTTGAAAATAATACCAGATATTTTAGTCTCCGTCGTCTTCCCATAAGGAAAACTAGTATAAAAAACCCCCGTATAAGCGAAACGATCGAACAATACATATTCTATCGTCCCACCTCTATTCCACCATATGATGCCGTCCCTACAATACGGTCTGAATGTTACTTCGAGCGTAGCAATGTCGTCACTTGTCACGTCTGTATACTTGAAATCTGGTCCATGATTGAATGTTGTGCCATTGGCTTTCCACCATTTCAATGTGAAAGGAACGTGAACTCTAAAGGGGAATACTGGAGTATGTTACGCGTGCGATAAGGTGTGTATGATAAAATAAATTTATGTTTATCCCCGTGGGAAAACGCAAGGTTCGTTATAAAACGGAAAATCGTCTGATCTCTTTGCGCCGCTGTCGGGTTACCGGAGCTATAGCACTGTGTTGTGTGTGATTGAGGCGTTTTTATATAAGCAATGTTTTTATCTAGCTATATGACTTGGAGTCACAACCTTTTGGCTGGTAGGTCGCGAACTAAGTCATCAAGCTATTCGGCAAAAAAATAACATGAACCAACGGTCCGTTTAGACCAACATTTTTGGCCCTTTTGCGTCGCTGTGTGGGCAGGACCTGATGTTAGGTGCATAATAGGATGTTTATAAGAGTGTGCAAAATAGTTCATAATTACATAATGATGGGGCTGAAGGAGTCGTCAAAAGGGAGGTCATATTTCGTAAAACAATATGGAAATATAATCAAAAGTCAATGGAAATCAATCAACGTATGACAGAGTTTGAAAACGAATAAAACAGGAGATAAATAAATTTAAGAGGTTCACCACAAGGCTGATTATTTCAGGTATAAAATAATAATACTGCAAAACGACAGCCGTTTTTATAAGTCAATGTCGGGTTTGGAGAAGATAACATTGGTTTATAACAGGCGATTCTAAAACTAAAAGAACAATAATAACAGGCGAATCAGTAATACTGTAAAAGAACAATAATAACAGGCGAATCAGTAATACTGTAAAAGAACAATAATAACAGGCGAATCAGTAATTTAGCAATATTTAAAATAAGTAAACACAAACATTTAATAAATCGTGATTTAAGTTTTCTTTAAGGCCTTACCTCAACTCGCCATCGAAATACAATAACTCCAAGCCCTCAGGCCGATGGTTTTGATTGATGGTTAAAAGCTCCACCCCCTTTGATGCAAGCGGGTAGAGATGAATGGGTTTAGATGTGGGGGTGGCTGCGGTGAACTTGAAATCTTCGTAATTCACGCGGAAGAGTGAGATGTAGCCTGTAGACACAAAATAATGGCCGGTTAGCTCATTCGTAGCATGTCGGACGGCCAGCCGAAAGGTTAACCCCTCGAAACTGAACGAGCCTTAGATTTAAATACCGTATTTTTGTAGCTTTTTATTTTCGTCTTTTTGGTATAAACGTTCCGTGTGAAAGTTTAAAAATTACGTTTTAAGTAATTATAAAGTCTTGTAGATTGGTAATTAAGTTAAAAATGAATTTTCCCTCCAACTCCTTAAGGGTATTTCCCGAAGCATATGTCCTCTTTTATTTAATCTTTTAAACAACAAAAAATCAGCTCTTTTAGCCTATATTGAGCAAAAGATATCAAACCAGTTCCATGCTGTGAATAATGAAAGGAACACTTACACCGAATTCCTGTGTCGTCTTTCCGGACTTTCCCCAAACCGATACTTCCTCGGAACGAAGACAGGATCGCCCGGGTCCGACGCAAAGCGCCCGCCGCAGCCGATTGCGCCGTATTCCCGTCGATGTATCCCCATAACCCGTTCCACCAATCGCCCGTGGCGTTCTGGTTCGTGGGGCGGGGTTTTCCCGGGGTGTCTCGTAGGGGTGCGACCATGTTCGCGCCGTTGTTGACGCGGACGTTTACAACATCGCTGACGATGAAAAGACGAACCACGTTCCAGTCCGCAATCTTCGTATAAATGTCGACGATTCAAAATTGAGTAAAACCAATACACCAAGCGGAGCATACTGGTGTAATTCAATACACCCTCACCCTCTCTCTTGCACACGCACGTACGCACACACAGGTAGCCGCAAACATGTTATTTTGTCGGTTTACATGCACTACCCCCTCCCCACACGCACGTACGCACGCACACACATAGGGTAACCTTGTTATTTTTAAGGGTTGCATTAGGTAAGTCATTTTATTAAAATTAAAATCTAACAATATAAACCATACATACAGTATGATTTATTACGTTTAATTCATACTAGGTAAAATATATGATTATGTCCGGGTTACAAGAGGTATAGCTTAAAAGGATGGGATGTAGTTTACAATAGTAACATCATTAAGCCATTGTGTACACACCAAATGACCTTAAAATTTGTTGAGAGAAAAAGTTTAAAAAAGAATAAAAATATTTTTTTTTGAGTAACGGTGGCATATTCTGTAAAACTGAAAGTTGGACGAATACCTTTATTTTCCCGCATTCCATATCCACTACGTCAGATCCGTTGATTGATGCCAGCAGTGTCACATGACCAACCCCGTCCAGTTTCAGAACGACAAAATCGAAATTGAATTTCTTCGATTCGGAGGCTGCGTCGGTGACTTTGACGAGCGTTGACGTCACAGGGGTGACGTAATCGCTGGAGATGCCGGTGTAACGGAAGAGCGTTCCTCTTGAGGTGATCGGACGGAATCGGATAAAAACGGACAGAAATTGCGACGGTAGTTGATCCCGGTATAGAACAGAGCTATGCTCGGTTAAATGAGCGATGGTTGGGCGTTCTGAAACTGTACAAACAACTTATCTTTAGTCGTACAATAACGTCACAACCTTTTCACAACTTTTAATGCCTCCAATCTTAACTATATGAAGTTAAAACTCTTTTCCCAGCCTTCAAACTGAGCAAGGGTAATTTTATAATACTAGTTTTATTTTTTTTATTATTAGAATAAGATTCTACTATTTTAGGGGATTTTCAAAGGTCAATGAGAGCCGCAAGAAGGCTAGCTGGGAGCCGCATGCGGCTCTCGGAGCCGCGGTTGGGAATCACTGGTTTAAGGGCAGGTCAAATTTTAAACTTTGTGGGTTAAAATCTTCTACAGTATCTATATGCTAATTTAAAGCTGTAGGCTTTTGAATGAGGGTCGGTTTTACGGGGCAGGGAAGGCCAGAAAATGGTAATGTGATCGAATGGTTACTGCGACCGATACATATACCGAATTGTACAGAAAAACGGACTAAGTGGCGAGCCCATTATCGGTTCAGAACCCAGACCGGTAAAAAAGAAACAAAAATAGTAAAACGGCCTATATAAAAAATAGGAAAATTACATTCGTACTTTTAAAATATATATAAGAAAACGACATTTAATCTTTAAAGTATGAACAAGACAATTAAATTGCATATTTTATGAAATTCTACTTACTAGGACACGGGTCCCCGTCACACGCTATGTGCTGTGAGGAGGGGCCGACACACAGCGCCCCAGTTCCACGAGGTGTCGGGTTCGAGCACGATCTAGTGCGCATGCGCCAACCTCGCCCGCACGTCATCACTTCGCAGCCAGACCACGTGCCCCAGGTCGTCCAACCACCGTCGACTAAACCCGAGCACAAAAAAAGGCGGTTTTAATCCCGGAACGCGTTTTTAGTGACAGGTTAATCAAACATCGGCGAAAAGGTCGTGCCGCCGGCGGAAACTGCCATGTTAACCAAGTCGACAGGCGGCAATTACTATAGTAATTGCAGGTGCGCGAATCGGCTTATCCGATTTGATGGAATCTTATAATTGTGCGTGAAATTTGATTATGCGTGACCTTGTTTGACACGTTAAGGTATTAGCACGGCAAAGGTTAAGCCTGTCGGCGGCTTTCATTTCGCGTTATTACTCGGCCCCCGGTGTTTGGGCGTACACTGTTTGAATCGGGACAGTCACGAAGCCGGTAGAAACCGGTACAAACTGGTATTAACCTGATGGATAAAATACGCACCTGGACAGACTGGAACGTGCGAGCAACCTCTCGATTCTGTTTGGTCGCCGACGCAGAACCATGGATCGTGGTATGGGAGACATTCACGTGACCTGTTGACGCGTCCCTGGCTGCCGCACGTGACGTCACAATCAGTCCATTCACTCCAGCTCCCCCACGTGTCCGGTTTTGCCGGATTCACTGAAAAAAAAACGAGATTTTTAATTCTTTTTTTTATCAGGCCAAGTTTCGATCTTACGATGTGCTTGTGTCTAAGACCATTTTTTATACAGGATTATAAATCGGCCGCGTCAAATAATAGGCCATACGAAAACAAACAAGAAAGATGGCGGCTGTGTAGCCGAACGGCTAGCACTATTGACCTATATACAGAATTGTAGTTTAACAATCGGACCCGGCGATCAAACTATCGAGTTCGAAACTTGGATCGGAAAAAATACACCAATACTAAATAAGAATTCTTGGTCTGTAAAACACGAAATAGGAATTTTATATAATAGTAGGGACAGAACAAAAGTTATTAAAACATGTCACTTTATGAAATTACTATATATAAGCAAAGCAAGACGTGGTCGACAAACATAATCAATTGAACCAAAAAATAATAATTTGGCAAAAAATAAATATATTAAAATTTTAATAAAATCAAGTCCCGGAGAAAAGTGAAAAGCGACTTGTGTAATGGAATGAAGTCGGATTTAAAAGGTTTGGTCCGGTCTGCGGAACAAAGCTAAACAACAACGAACGATACCTGCACAATGCAAAGGAAGGATTCGGGTGCAGTTTCGAACTTGAGAGTATCCGCCCTCACACCTCTCACCCCACAACTCCTCCTGCTTGCACTCCCTCCAGCGGATCTGCTCTCCTACGCCGCATGTGGAGGAACATTCTTCCCATTCCAGCCATGGTTGCCACTCTCCGTTACCTTTTAACGGAAGCGACATTTCTTTACCGGGCTAAGTATCGACCCCATGATGGGTTTGTAATTAAGACCTTTTTTTATATAGAGAAAGGTATTTGGTACGGTCGTGTGGCCGAATGGTTAACGCGACCGGTACATATACCGACTCTTATAAACAAAACGGTCCTATTGACGAGGTGATCATGGGTTCGAAACTTAAATCAAAACAAAAATAAAAAATAGGTATATAAGCGCGTTAACCAGTCGGCAATTAACACGATCGTTTAATAGGTTAGAAAAGATTTCGACAGTCGTGTGGCTGAATGGTTTTTGTCAAAATAGTGATTGTCATCTTTCTTTGACAGGTTATGAACCAACTGAACGTGGCTTAATAGTTAGCCATGCCAATTCATATATAAAATTAACCATTCAAATATATAGTGACCAAACCCATCCCGGGTCCGAAACCACTTAAAAAAAGCTAAATCAAATGTGGGTAATAATGTATACTTACTGCCGCAGGTAATACCGAACTTGACGCAGTTCAAAATGCTCCAATATTTTCCCTGCATATACAAAATGTCAATTGAAGAAAAGGATAGGATAGGATATATTCATGTGTATACCTGTGAATGGGAAAACCAAGGGGGCTTGATATATATTACACATCAACCGCGTGTTATGTTTAATTGTATCATTTTTTACTCTTTTAACCTGGTCAAGTTTAGAAACCATGATGGTTTCGTCCCTCAAACACCTTATTTCTTATGTAGATCGGAATATCATATGGTCGAGTTAAACATTCGGCCACAAGACCGTTATTTAGTCGTATTCTATACTTTGTTATTTTTGTGTTGTACAGGCAAGCTCTTGGGTGACCGAATCAGATTTATTAATGAAAACCACACCTTGATCTTAATACCTAATAATACTTTAATACACCAGATAAATATCTATTCTTAGGATAAAGGATGGGGTATTCATGTTTTATCCCTGGACTAGAAAAATGCAATAATCGTTATTACACAGGTAATCGCCAGATTACGGCGCGCTCACCGTTAGGTAACCGTAGCTATTGCAGTGTGTTGTGTATGATTAAAATCTTCAGTTAGAAATGATTAATTGACGTGGTAGGTTTAGGCGATTTCCAATAAGTGCTTTGCCAACGGACAATACAGACTGACGGCCGACGCTACTAACCCATCAACCTATTCGGACGGACATTCGATTTGAGAAGTCCGACGCGTGAAACGTGTAATTGCAAATCATATTTTTACTCTAAGATTTCTAATTTTGCTTTTTAACTCAAAAGAACTTGATTGTCTCTAAAACGGCGGCCATTTTGTTGCAGGTCTTGCGGAAAATCCCCTGACAGCGTTGACTCAAAATGCAGCTCGGAATATTACAAAGCGAAAAGTTTCAAACTCGTTTTTTTATCAATAACCGTACAGACCCATGCTGGCCATAGCGTATAAGCGAGAATAATAAACAGTGTCAGATCCACAGTTTTTTATGGTTAAGTTCCATAAACAGAACGAAAGCTATGATGTCTTTTTTAGAAAGATTGCAGGGTATAGCTTTCGTCACGGGTCACGTGATTGTAGCAGAACGCACGCATCCGGTTACCGCAAGGTGCGATCTTTATGTCGGTTGCCTAGCAACAATACAAAAACAAGGTCAATGACAGCGATACGCATAATTTGCTTCGAAAAACAAATTGACGAGAAAAGAGCATTTTGTGGCGAAATGCAAATATTTTTCGGCGGCTGCCGAAAGTAAGTAGCCAAATGCTTACCAATGGGGGGATGGGGGGGGGGCTAAAAGAAGGGTAGGAGGGAAACTGCACATTAAAATGAAGATTGTGTCATTAATAAAGCGCTGGGGTTAAAGTAAATGTTAGTTTAGGGGTTGAGATTAGTGTTTACGACAAGGTTAGAATTATAGTTTTTAGTTTCGAAAGTTTTAGTAAGCAGTTTCCCCTCTTCGCTATTTCCCTCCTTTTAGTTGTGTTAACGCCCCTTGCGTTTTCTTATTCACGGGGATAAACATAAATATCCCATTCTTGTAACCCCCCCCCTTCCTTCTTTTCAATATTTTAGTGTTCCTCGCTAACGAGATACGTGTCGCTGGAATAGCAAGCTCCATGAGCCCGAGTTCGATCACGGGTCAGGTGCAAAACATCAATACGCTTAGTATTGCATTTTAAAAGGTACAGTGGGCCTGCATGGTGAGTTACGAACAAATATTTTACTCACTAGGGTATACAAGTCTCCAATCTTTACCAGTTGTTGGTGTAATTGATCACGATCGTGGTCTAACCAATGTGTGTTTTTCGCTGATTGTTTGAATATCTTCTGTTGTTAAACTCATTATATTGTACTGGATTTCTTACATTATACGTTTCTTTAGTTATCTCTTTAGCCCAAGTTTTAAACGCATTATGCTCGTCAATAAGACCTTTTTTATGGAATTTGGCATCTGTAACGGCTGAATTAACCTTTTGTGAGTTTACTAACTTGCGTGGTTTTATTTGTGTTGCAGCGCTAACTTAAGTTATTAACTTGTTTATGATTTAATAAAGTCTACATGCATTGCATTGTAAAATACAGCTTACGTAGCTTACCGCTTTAATATTTTTTTACCAAGCTTGGTTTCAAATACCTGATGGGCACGTCCAAGGTCATTTTTTTGTATAGATTTGGTATATGTATTAGTCGCGTTAACCATTCTGTCACAAAACCGTACTTACCGCTTCAATTGGATCGCTTATGTATTCCAAAACTTTCGTATATTCACATTTATTGGTGTAGCAAGATCTTTCCAGTTCTGCTGGTGACGTCAGGTGGTACCGCAAGAGGGCGTTGTGAGCAGCGTCGACTCTGGATTCTGTTTGGCGGAAAATACGTCCATTGGTAAGATAAGAAATTAGCAATTTCGTTTCTATGGCAAAACATTTACCTTGACAAAAACTTTTTTATCAAGCAATGCTAACAAAATCTAATTATTTATCTAGGCAACAACACCTAAATACGATCCACGAAATTATATTTTAAATGGGGCAGTTGTTATGCTGTATTTATCCTCAGGGTAATACATCGCCGCCAATTAAGAAAAATACACTCATTTTCCAAAGGGTAACCCTATGGTAAAAAGCTTACAACAGGATAATCTTTTTTTTGTAACAAAAAAATGACTTAGTTAAACAATTGTATAAAAATCTGTAAATGAAAAAATGACAGGTTTATCAGGTTTAGAATTATTTACAATAACACAGCTGGATTTGTACCTCCCATGTCATTATGACTTGCTATATCCACTCCTTGGACGTGTACCGGAGATAAACCAGTCAAAATAATACGAAGAACAACGAATAGCAACTTGACCGAATAAAGGGGGTGGGTCATGTTGATCTAGGCTTTAAAATATATTTTAATTAGGTTAAAGATTCTATTTTTGTAATGTAATTGTTCGTACGGCTGTAATAGCAGAATGTTAGAGATGTTTTTATATTCTGTGTCTACTTGCGGTATATTTTCCTTCCGTTCCTTTTCCGAGTTCAAATTGTAACTCACAAATATACTGACTTAACGGCCTGGCATTTAGTTCGCTTTGGAAAAGGTTAACGCAACAATATACCAAGAAAACAACATTGTATTGTACCATGCTAAGAATAGATACAGAGATTTTTTATGAAAACAGCCTTAACTAAAAAGTGGAAACGTTGCCGTTTGACGGTCGCTTAAACTGTTATTACAAGACGTAACTTCGAACCCATAAAAGCAACAAATGTTTTCTCAGCTCACTGTCAATATTGTTCTTGCCTACAGCGAGATCGACAGAATTAGTGTCATATTTTTTCACCCTTGACTAAAACAGCCAGTGGGGAAGTAAAACAAAACTGTCTGGTTAGACAAGACAGGTCTATGTCGGATCATACTACCTCTTAAGGTGAAAAAAGAAAGAAAAACAGCATAAATACATAAAGACAAATAAAGCAGTGCTATTTCGGTGTACAATAAAACTGGATAAACGTGTAAAGATTGTTTGATTAGAGAAATAGGCGGGTGATGTTTTTAAAGGCAACAAACGAAATGCTGAAATAACTACTCGATAGGATGATGAAGCATATATTGGTTGTACACCTGGAGTGTTAATTATGCAACACAGATATCACTTTTATTCAGTTATTAATTCGTAATTACATGACTTATATATCGCATTTTCAGCGATTATGCCATGTGTTTAACTATGGTCCATTTGTGTAGGAAACGAACCAGTTTAGGGCCAGATTTACCTGATATCAGTGATGTAATTTTGCCAAACTAGAAATAGACATTTGTGGTACAAATTAGACGTTATAGGGTTAAATTGGTCAGCATGCTTGGTTTGTAGGTAAAAATAATTAGGCCTTACACTAAAAACTGCTCTTGAAAAGGGGTAACCCGCATACATAAATAAATCCCCTGCATTTTATCTGCCTGTCTGGGCGAAGCAGATTACATAATCATTAACTTTTTCTCTGAGAAAGTTTTATAATTTTATCAAAAAAATTATAAAATCCTTATGCTGTCCGCGGTAGGCTACGACTGTTTCAGCTTTTTGCTGGTTTGGAAGTCATTTACACTTATTTTGCAATAAACTTGTCACTATTGCCATTGTTATGTAATATAAGACAAGGCAAAATACCAAGACGATGTGCGGTACAGTTGTACTTTATGTACCATCAATATAAACACAGTGTCCTAAAAATATTGGAAGATTTCCAAAAGTGACATTTTCGAGTACTCTTCAGGTTAAACAATACGAACGCCCACGTACATTACGTCTGGGGCTTCACTGTTGGGTGTTTATTACCGGAAAGCTGTGTTTGGGAACATAGCCTGTCCCACGGTACGGTGTCCCTACAAATCATCGTTGTTTCAGTACTGTGACTCACTTAGTAGCCCGTAAAGTGCCATAATCGGTTAGGGATTTACAGTTTTGATAAGTTTCATTCGCCTTAGACATGCCATTAAGCATGTTTGATCAGTACAACTAATGTTCGTAAGTAAACATGCCGAATTAACCTTGCCACGGAATTTTCAAGCTATAGATAGAAATACATACCAGCACTATGTTTTGGCTCAAATAAGTACATATAAATTTATTTAAACCAAAAAGTTGGCGAAAACAGATTACAGTTCTAAATTGTAAAAACAAACTAATAAAAACAACACTAAAGATTGAAAGACCAAGGAAAACGCAAAAATAAACGGGAACGGGAACTTTCCATTTATCCAAATGTATTGAATAATCGATAATTGGCCTAGGTCATAGCCTACATTTGCCTTGTTAGGCTGCGATTATGGTGATTAGAGAAAACTGCGTGAAATCGCAAAAGGCGTGAAAGTGGTGCACAAAGCTACTGGGTACTACAAGACACGTGTGTATGATGAAAGGTGAAAGTGAAATAACATGCAAAAGCTTCAATTGGTTGTTTTTGTGGAGTGAGGTAGCGTAGGTTAAAACCTAAACGATTTTTAATGAAGGAAACTGCCATCTTTTTACTAGTCTATCAATAACAAATATTAGAAAGGTGAAATAACACATAAAACAACAGCACGCGTGCAACCGTGAGCCTGCCTTACTGCACCCATGCGGCCCACTCTCTTCGCTTGTGGTGCCTGCCCTGGTGACGTAATCGATGACGTCACATCAGAGGAACTTTGGTCATGTCTTTTCCTCGGTTAGTTTCATCTCTTGTTAAGCAGGCCACAAATTACTTGAAGGGCGATAAGAGAAAATATGGCGGCGATTGATGGTGAAATCGTACTCCCCGATCCCCTGCCCCCCATCGTGCTCACTATCGCCTCTGGTGCTGCGTAGGTTGCTGCGGCCGGGGTCTTTGGGTGCGCTTTGACACGGTCGTGCACTTCCCGGCCCACAGTGATGTTCATGTAGACCTCGATGCCTGAATCAGCTAAGGCGGCGAACCTTATACCATCATCATGGTTTATCATCAGCGAGACTATTTTCGTTCCTGGAATAGGAAATGTGGTGTTAAGTAACCAATTAGCGCGAGTAACAAATCTACAAGTTCAAGTTAAATCAAAGAGCGGTACAGGTCGCGCTTTATTAAATTTAGAGTTTTAATTTTAGACTGGAAGGCAGTTCGGCGTGGTAAATTGTCACTCTTGCGTTGTTCAATTACCGAAGTCGGAGAAAGTTAATTAATTTTCAGTCTGGTGAGAACCGAGATGATTTTCATGCGCAAATAATCAAATATAGCAAGTTGTGACAACATAATGGTCGATTGTTGTCGGCTAGATGACGTGACGGCAGAGGTAGGCGCGATAACGTCGCAGAAAAAGCCAATCTCGGCGTGCGGTAATGAGAATTTCTAGCCAACTTCGCTAATTGCCTTCAGCATTGGTTACATGTCAAAAAACACTTCATACGACTTCAAATAGCGACATATGAAAAACAAGTCGCCCGTTCGCACGAGTTTTCAAATTTATATAGTCGATTAACGTGTTCGTTCGTTCGGTTTTATGGTTTTGGTGAAATATTCGCTTTATTGTGGTTTGCCCATGTCCCTTCCGCGCAGCATAATAGCTTGCTTCTCAGCAAACCGAACAAAGGGTTATTTTGTCGATCAAAGTGAAATTACGTCATTTTGCTAACCGCCCCGCTCCGTCTTGTACGGGGAGTTAAAATTTAACGAACTTTCTGTTTTGGTATTCCGGGTTTCTATTTACGCTTTTAACGACGTCGGTTGCTATCCAGCATCTGACAGATTTGGGCTACCACTGATCCCTCACTAAGAGAAAGGTTTCTAATATGTGGATAATTCGTGAGATAGCTCGTTTTGTGGACTCTGCCTAGCACCAATGATCCGACAAGCGGCCTTATCGCCCAATCAACCCGTTTTTCGACAAGTTACGCATCATACTAATGGACAAGGCATGTAGGGTATCTGACTAACCTATAAAACATAAGCAAGCGCTGGATTAAGGGAACGTATCGAGAACGCTTTATCTCAAACCTAGGTGACATATTTACTAACATTAAACATTAAAGTAGGTTTTCGAGATTGCGTACTCGGTTCGTACTTTCACGCCAATTTCGCTGATATGCTTTAAATGGACACACAATCCGACAAGATGTGGTTTTCTAACCAACTCATGTCTTCGCCAGGAATTCCAGGCGGTTAAAAACAAATCTTCTTGGCGCTATCTTGCGATGAAACACGCTGCAATTTTCATACCGACGCGATTGTCATGTAGCCCCACAGAACTATAATTATCAGATCCCATCTGTACAAGACTGTATCGCTGAATAGGTCGAGCTTGCAGTACGGCGGCAGTATCAAAGAAAACGCGCTAACTCTCACTTATACCCATGTACTGTAAGCACGGTTCAAAGAGCCAGTCGATTAGAAACGAAACCATCATTGAAATGGTGCCGAAATCGACTTAAAGCAACGCAAGCTCAGATTATTTATATTAATATTCCGTCGCTTAATCGTGGATTTTGTCATGCTTTCCGAATTACCGCGTAATCGTTTCCCGTTTTTGCGCCGACGAGAATTTAAAGCCAAAATAAATATCGATTCGACTATTTCCTGTGTGGAGTCACACTGGGATTATCGCTCTCGATGTAGGTTCGGTCCGGAGGTTATCCTCGCTCACATACGGACGCTGGAGGCTTAATCCCGGGTTCGATCTCAACAAACAGGTAAATTATCGCAGAGGTGGTCGAACTGTACTGTCAGGCGGGCGATTTAGGGGTTGGTTTCCCGTCAGTTTCACCCGTCCCAGCTGCACGATTCGTTCCGCCGTTCCTTCCAGCTCGATACTCGAACTGTCGCTGTCGCAGAAGCGTCGACGGCGTGCATCGCTGCGTCACAATGCTACAAGTGTTTGTCGCGTCACCCGCAAACAAGTGGCGACTCGCGGGCGACAGCGAATCTTGTTTGTTGCAAAATCGGGCCATTATGCCTTTGAAGGGCGGATTACGTTTGATGCGCAAGTTAAAATCACAAAAACCGAGTGTTTCTGTCTGGAGTACTTTGATGAAGAAGTCGGCGCGTTGCTCCGCCGTTTAGAGCGACCGGCTTATGAATCACTCTTATTATTCGCCGAGATCATAAACGCGGTTTGCGATAAGTTTGTGGTCATTTTCAAGGGGTGTATTAGCTGTAAGTCTAACAGCCTGGCACGCCACGCGGGTGGTACGGAGTGCGGTGCGGAAAATTGATATTCGGGAATTCACTCTCACTCAGCGTTCGAGTTTATTACGTAACACTAGCCATTTACGATCGAGTGACCCCGCGACCTTGCTCGTCGATGCGTAACGAATGCGCGGAACTATGCCGACCTCCTGCTGCCCACAGCACTTTGTGATGTCACAAGATTCTATTGTGACGCAACTATTGAAACAATGGGCTATAAATCAGATGCCAATTGCAGGGTGCACTACGCGGGGAGGCGTCGAATCGCGACTCGATTATTTTACGTTGATGAATTCGAGCCATAAAAGCACAAACCTAGACCATCCAGTTCTAACGCCGATGTGAGTCATTATAATTATTTTAGTGCGCCATAAAACCCGGCCGTGTGCTAAGTATGCTCGCTGGACAGATGCGCGCCCAGCAGAAACGAATAAAGTTAGGTTTGTGAAGTTTAGAAGCAAACCCCCTTTCCCCGCTTACGCCTAAAAATACACTCGCATGCCCGTGGAATTGGATACTAGTGCGAAAGTACCCCAAGGTTGTTTGTGTTAGTCAATAGCTCACAAAAGACGGCACGGCTAATTTAACCCCCTGCATTTTCCCCATGCGCTCGGTAACCACTTCCACCGTCGGTAGGTTCACACGGTAAAAACTCGACGGAAGACGAAATCCGACGACTGAAGTTTGCTTTTCTCGAAATCGTTAAAATGCACGAAGCGCATTCGTATAATACTCGCTTCTTCCGCATTAGGTTTCCGCGCTTTCGAGATTCAAGCGCTCGACTTTCGAAGTTAATGAAAAAATAAACACATACTAGAATAATTGCGTGCAAATATTTAACTGGCAAGTAACCGCATATCGCCGATTCGCGGGTTAACCGGACTGTGACCACAGCGATTGGTTACAGAAGCGAAGAAAAGCAAAGCAAAGTAAACCGACTCGTTATGAATTCACCGCCAAGTCGGGTTTGTGTGCCAATCGTATATAATGACCGGACTATGTACAGAAAGACCACCGAAACTTGCGGTACTCGATAATATGTCTATAGTGCCGGTCACAGGGCGAGCATTATTCGTCGTGGTTTGGGGCGAAGTGGCCACAGCTAGACAATAATATGCGAACTTATATCGGATTTGAACCCGCAGAAACAATACTGCACTATGCTCCAACAATCGGATTTTGCTGCGGCATTTTAAGTGATGTTTACTTAGAATCGCTGCACGCGGCGATGCGTGACGCGTTTATGTGTCGTCATAGCGCCCGCCATTTTCAGCCTCTCTTTGATAGGGCTAACTAACTAAGCCCCCGAATTAGTCCGCATTACCAACGGACAACATTGGCGTGAGACGCATTACCGAAGTCAATAGACCAGAGCATATCCCGCCTTGCGCCGGGAGACAATGCCAATTGTTTCAGGACAATGTCCTTCACGTGCGACGGAAGTACATCCGCACTGTTCAATTAAATCGGGGATTCGAGACTTACAAGTTCATGGTACCAACGTAACACCGCACTGCCCGTGAAAACCTGCCATTACCAAATCACAGGTATTTGCGTCATCTCACATTAATTGCTAACCGACCACACGATCGACAGTTGCCTCTCACCGCTAGATTCCGTGAAAAGCGTCTCTGCCGACCATAGTAAACAACACTACGGTGGCGTTACCGAGTGGTTAAAGCGACCGAAAGATATAGTGATTTCATTATAAAATCGGTCTTGTTGACGAGCCCGCAAAGGATTCAAAACCTAGCCCTAAAAAAAACATACATACGACTGGCAACCAGTTAGACGACGACTTAAAAAATTTCCGAATAAAATTGACTAAAAATATACAACTTACCTATTGTATTCATGACTTCGATTTTTCCTGGCTTATCGTCGTAGATGACCACTGCGCTTGCGTTGTAGCGTTCCCCGAGCTTAATCTTGTTAAAGAAGTAGCAGTGGCCGCGCTTGATGAGCGCCACCCACGTTTCGTTCTTCGGGATGAGGTGTCGGTTGGACATGGTGTGTCCGCATCCGTGGTGCGTGTTCCCTCTTCCGGGGTCGGAGATGTGGATCACCCGTCCAACGATGCTCTGACGGGCGGAATGGTGCCCAAACTTCCCCAACGATTCCTCGAAAATCTTGATACTGAAATTGTCAACCTTGGTACCGACGCTGACGTTTGCTTCAGTCCACTTTGTAACCGCCGGACTTTTATGAGTGATGCGCCGGCTCCCCTGCTTTCGAAGGCGTCGATAACTCTCCAAGGTGTCGGAGTTCTTGTGGACTCTTCCAGCCCCCCTTAACGAACTACGGTGCTGACGTTTTCCATTGTGCTTTCCCCGGTGTCTGCCAGGTGCGCCTGTTACATCGACGTTTTTACGATTCCTTCTGCGGGCCTCGACGCTCGAATCTTCGGCGAAAAGTACAATCACAAGCACTGTCACCAATACGAAACATTGGGCTAGTTTTGATGCGGATAAACCGAACATTTTTATAGACTTTTAACACAACTTAAGAAAATACCTGGGTAGAAGGATTTTTAAATGAATATAAAATAAATGTGACATCACCTTTAAGATAAAGAAAAATTAGGCCTCGACTTTTGCAACGCCAAACTAAACCGTAAACACGTCATCTTTTGAGCTAAAAAAACATAGTCGACTGCTCTGATGCCTGACTTTAAGAAATCGGAATTCCCAGTACGACGGTCTTGCTTATATGAGCTCGGATGTAAACCGTGTCAAACTTTTCATAACATCCGCCGCACAAACTTAACCCACATCGTCCGCCCTGCAACATGTCGTCTGCGGCTGAAAACTCGACTACAGAGAGCGGTTCGGACGGCGACGCCATTGCCTTTTTCTCCTTCACTCAATCGCTCGCATCGTTACGTCGGCCTCAAGATTCATCAAAGCCACTAAACTCCATTTTCTCGATGAGCATTGGTGGGTCTAGTGCGGTAGATAGCGCGATACGAGCAATCGCGGAATTCGCACCTCGCCCCATCACGTTGTACCCACATTAGAACCGTTTAATCTTATTATCCAAATCAACATCGATAACTTGAATTTAATTTCGGCCGAAGGTTAACCGCGAAAACGCGTCAAAGCGTTAATAAGCGATAAAAAATCATCCAAAACACTCGAAACCTGTTATAGTATTCTGCCACATAAAGCGTCAAATTTAATAACTGTTTTGCGATGAAAAATGTTCAACAGACTCGAATCCTGTACGTGTGAGCGAATTGTTAACGCGACGGATTAAAATGTAGAATTATATATAAAAACGCTCTTGGCGACGAGCTCATAATGAGTTCGAAACTGAACTCAATAAAAAAACTTAAAACCTGTACTTAATACTACGTCACGAAATTTCCTCTTCTTTTGTCCGTTCCTAACTTCGTGGTCGCTTTATAAAAATGATATCCCACGGCGTATCCTGTTTAACCTAATAAGTCAACATCGCGACCGCGTTCACGCTGTGTCGCTATCTCTAGGTGACGTAAACAAAGGGATCATCCTGACGTCATACTGCGAAAAGTAGCTCTGTTGGACATCATCGTATTAACCTGAATCTGGAGTTTTCGACCGCTTGGGATTTTTGGAGCGCCTGTTCTAAAGCACAGGGCTCCCCGAAACCAGTTCTATATAGCGCTGATGGGAGACACGGTTTTAAGTCAACACAAGCATTGTTGAACCTTTAATACTCAATTCGCTGTGAATACGTATGAACTTATACCTCACATTACTGCTTGTTTCTGCAAGTAGGCGTTGTTGGAGATCCACACTGCAATGCTAGGATACCCGTTCGGCGCGAATTTAAACCCTCACTGAGGCGGTCGCCTTTTTTCGTTTTCGCTGTTTTTCTAGCGGTGTTGAGACCGACGTGTGTCGACTCGCGCGCGTCGCCAATTAGGCGAACAAACTACAGATAACAATGCATCCCGACCGACTGCATCTGCTGGCCTTCCATTGTTTACGAAGCACTTGAAGCCGAACTTTCAGACAGTTTTTACTGGCTACATGGGATTAAGATTCTGCTCGAGTCAATTTCATCTTCTTGAGTGACATGGGATACGGTTTGGTATTTACGTCAGGGAAATCCCCAGAATCGATATATATTTATTTGAAACAAATCAGGAAATATTGATCCATCTAAAATACATCATCACAATAAGGTGATATGCATACATCGATCGTGCGATTGTTATAAACACAAATTAAGCAGCAATTTATCCGCCGTTTGCTGGTTCACGGAAAAAGGCGGAAATACCTGTCATTCACAATCCCTTATTCCAAGAAAAGTTTTGTTCAATAAACACCAACAACCCCTCGACCTATTTCAATCTCTGTGTATCAGAGAGCATACGGGAAAATAGGTGAGCCCCGTAGGTAGTCGTCGATTTAGGCGCCGGACAAAAGCTACCTCATCCATTTAGCTTTCACATCTGTCAGCTTAAGTTGCGTACGTAGCAGGAAACAATAATGAGCTTAGACGTGACAGTTGTCTCGCAGAGGCTGATGTTCTGGATTAGCGCGATGCGACTTCAATTTGAACTTTGTGAATTTGACCCGGAGATTCTGAGAAGGTATACCGGGAAAGACAAACTGCTCATACGCAATTATTCGACGGATATTTGGAAGTCGGTGGTATGAGTATTAAAGTCAACGGTAAAATGATTGGCCGTAAGGGTTTGGTTTAGAACTTGATTGCATTAAAAAAAACGATTGCCACGATTACGAAACTGCTTATACGCAATCATTATACAGAATTCCGGGAGGGGGTGGCATGGTTATTAGAGTCAGCAGTACAATGCTTGATCGTATGTGTTTGGTTTAGGAGTTGATTGCAAGAAAAATAAATATTAGTCCACGTTTACGACTCTCCACTTAACTTGCCAAGGTGTAAGTGTTGCAATCCACATGTATTTCGTAGCTGTTCGAAACCGAACTTGGCCGTGTGTTTTTTTAGCAAGCTCTCTGGTAGTGGAATAATTTACAACTTGCTTCACCACCTAAACGCCTTTGCTTCCGGATTAGAAGTTGGCACATTGCGTGGTATTTCTAATATATTTTTAACAGCATAAATTTCGAATCCATGATATGCTGGTCACGACACACGAATACCGTTTTTATACAGAAATAACAAATACTGATTTTATATAGACTTTAAAAAGACCCTTTTTAAATAAAATCTGTATATAAATCGGTCGCGTTAACCATTCAGTCACACGACCATTCGATATTTCTAACATTTTCAAGTGTTACATAAGTAACTTCTAAAAACCGCGCCGTCTTTATTTTGTTGCGACCCCCAATTTTCAAATCCAATCCGATATTATGGACTTTGCGCACATAAACCGACAACATGTTTTGTTTTCGTTCACATATCGGATTCGGTTGCGCAATCTTGTTATCGTGACAGGGACGGCGGGGGTTTATCTTCTCGCCGAGTAACGAAGCGCAATTTCGCGAGTTTTCCTTAGCGCGGCACAAGCTGCAAAAACAAATACCCGTCAGGATAATGTTATTGTTGGACAATAAAGTCGGATTGTTTGTCGCGTCGCAATCCGTTATTCTTAGCCCCCGCCGGTCTAGCTGGTAATTGTTTATTTTAGCGAAGATATTTTCCAAAAAATGCCTTTTCAATATGGGCGAGTCAGTTTGAATCCCTATATGCTACGGTCAACGCCATAGTGGAATAATTCGAACAATGATAAACCGTAGACCGCAATTCAAAAGTCGGGAATGCATTTCTAAGGAGCAAAAACATGGCTCCGGTCGGCACCATTCACTTCCGCGTTCCCAGTGTTATTCTTTCGCTGGATTGACAGAAGCAAATTCGATTCTCTGACATTCATAAACGTACTGCCCGGTTTAATATACAAACTGCCGCAGCGGGAAATTAGCCCTATGCCATATACAGACTCGAGCCAAGGAAATTTAATTAACTATGTACGGTAGTGTGGCAGAATGGTTAAAGCGAGGCATATACAGATTACAATATAAAAAACCGCTTTGGTGACGGGTCCATGGCGGGTTTGAAACCTAGCCCGAAAAAAAATTAATTATCCACGAAGTTTCAGATTCGCATATTACTCTCTTTGTTTTGCCAAATATTTATGTCGGGATTGCAAAAACGTATAGTTGTATATAAAACAAACCGCCATTGATCGCGAGGCCTGTAAATTACAGGCGTATATTGAAAGTTAAGTTGATATACAAGTCACTTTCTCTTGCATACTTGCTCGTGTCTATTTTTCGTCATTTTAATGAGTTCGTGACGTAAATTTAGCGAATTGCAGCATTTTGTTCTTTAGTTGTTTACAGATGAAGCACTTGAAAGCCCATTAGTTTACCGGGTGTTCCAAACTGTGTTTCAAAAATAGACCTTGGGATTCTAAAGACGCCACACAGCGCTTTGGCTTAAACAATACCCTTGACCCACCCGCAATTAGGGGTAATCGGAAAGGACCAACCCCTTTGCAACCCCCACGTTACCTAAGCAACTCCTGCGCCAAATCATGGGAAAGTTTCTTCCCCGGTATTCGCAAACCCGAATCTTTTGTGACATCACAAAGGGTCAACGGATACCGGAACGTTTTCGACGAGGGCTCCATTCGAAAAAAAACGCTAAAAGCGATGACTTTAAATTCCGGTCCTTTTGAAACTCTGTCCGGCGACGGTTTGGTGCAGTCGAAGTTTCTCGAAAAAATAATGGGCCTAAATTTGTCACGATGCGTATTTTCGTGACTTTGTTTGCGCCAAAACACACCTCGCGCGCACCCACCGCTCAACTTCGTATAAACATCTCACCAACGCAACAAGTCGGTTTTACAAAAAAACTATTTACAAAAATGTTAAGTGTATAATTGAAACTCTACATTAGGTTTTAAACTATTAACGTTGTTTTTGTAGCTAAAATAACTCTATTCCCGCCCGCGTACTCTTAGCTAAACCACTTTTGGAATTGCTTGTTTAAGGTAAATCGCTGCATTTAACCGGCGATTTTAATGTTTGATTTGACATTGTCCATGGTTCTACAGTTTAAACAGTACAAGAGGAAGTGTAATTGTTACGTAACAACGGGTTCTGTTTTGCGGCTTGTGCTGTACCCGGCCTACCAGCATGGGAATAGCAGGGCGGATGTCGTTGCAGTTTGCATCCGGTTTAATGGAAGTGTTTGTTCTGCCCTGTCGTATTCCTGCAGCAGGTGAATGTCGTGGCATTACGTCATAATGAAACGAGATCTGATGACGTCATCCTACGCAGCAGGTCGCCGGGATTGGGTTGCGTTTTCGCTCTTAGATCGAGAGAAATTAACCTCAGCATATACTTTTACACAATACCGCGCAGAAAACGCTTAGGCAGGCAATGTTGTCGAATTATCCAAAACAATTTTCGCAATTTCCCTAATCCGGACAAACAATAAAACAACCGTAATACCCACATTAAAAAAGACTTAAATATATATTTGTTACCCAACAATAAACGCTTGGTCGTGACGCCGCAAAATGGATTACGGACGTCACAAACAGTAGTGATTATTACGTCATCGCCTACGTAATCCTTAATTTCCGTCCTCTGTTTCTGACCAAAATGTGCCAGGACTTGAGCTGGACTCAAGAGCTCGTACATCCCAAGCTAATCCTTAACTGCTGATGGCGGTGACATATACAGCACGTCTGTGAAGGAAAATCCTAATTATCCAATATTGTGTTAATGGGACAATAATCAGGATTAATATATACACATCAGACGGTTAGAATTGCTGGATTTGTATATCAAGTACGGATATTCTTTTAATAAAGGGACAGTTTAGAAAACCTCTTATTCTTTTCAAGACCTTATAGGAATCAATTTATATAATTTTAAATATTGAATTAAAATTTAGAAACCCGCTTGAAAAGCACGGGAAAGCAGACAAAACATGTTTTCGTACTAAGTTAATAGCCTACTGTAAAAATAATATTGCACATGCGTGTTTGATCAAAGATTTTGTTAAAGTTAACAGCATTATTAACTGAAAATGAATCTGTTAAAATTTTATGACATTTTCTACAAATTTATAAAAATCAAATTCATTTTTCACAAATTTAAGCATTTTGAATGGTAGAATCAAAAAATAAATCCGAATCATTTCTATTTAAATCAAATTCGTATCTTAATTATAAAATGGTCATCTCAAGAGTCAAGTAATATCGGAATTGTGATACAGTTTTAAACTTAGGAGAAGTTGTGAATGGTTCGATTCTCATTCAGTTTGTTTAGATGACATTTCTCGGTCGTGTTGCTTTGGGATATATCTATTAAAAAGTTGTTATTTCGTGGCTAAAGACGCCCCCACCTTTAACAAAACATATCCAATGTTGTTTTTCATTTGTCAAAACGATTTCGGTCGACTGTTAGTCTTTGAGTTATTGCGACTCGTCAAATAACAATTGGCTAACCGCGAAAGTAGGTATTTTGACAGACATTTCTTTTACCCCGAGAACTGTTAGCGCGATAAGGAGAACCGTGTTTATTGAGCTTCGACCAAAACCGCTTTTATCACATGGTATGTAAGTGACTTTCGCGGTGAATATAGTTAACACCCCCATATCAGATTATTATTTTGTATAGTATACTATATACAATGTATACATTAGGTGATTTCCATCTTAAATTTTCCATGTCAGCCCATTTTATGTAAGAGAAATTGGTTTATAATTGCCTGGCTTTTAGGTAATTTTTCACCTCTTTAAAAAAGCCGCTCCTCCTAAAATTCGAAGTTGTTTCACTTCTGGGTACTCAAGTGTGCGACTTTTAATTTTAGATCAAAGACAATTTTGTTGTCCTAGAGTTATTGTTTTTGCAGTTTAAAGAAAATTAATAGGCGGCAATTATATCGCGCCAGAACGCTGTAATCTCGCGACGGACAAGTGGCACCCGTTCTTGTCGTCGCCTTCGTAAGTACAATCGTCAACTATGACGCAACACTGGTGATGACGTCACAATGGCAGACATCGCGTCGTTTCAAAGTGTAAACACGAAGTACAAGCGAAAAAAAAGAGTTATTAAAAAATTAGAAGAAATAGCATTAGATAAAGAAAATTTAGCAGCATCGTTATATAAATGGCTATTTTTACATAGGGAGAACCCTATATCGGTAAACTACAGGTATGCATGATTCATTGCTAACGTAATACGGCAATTTGTTTTGATGTCCAATTGTACGAAGACAAATACGAACGAAGCCTACCTACTGATGTATGTCGTCAGCGTTTTAAAATAGGTGACGGTATCTCGTTACTAGAAAAGCGAAGTATTATATCGCCTCGCCCAAATCGTGTCCTTTGTGTATAAATTGTGACCTAAAAACGCGATTTAAGAAGCCACCGTGACATTACATTGTCTATAGAGTCATAACACAGCAGGAACTACACCATTATCACTCCTATGTTCAAACAATAAAAAACAATCAAATCCTTTTAATCCTAAATAACTGCAATTAAAGCCCGTAATAGCTGGCTTCACGTAGATTAGACCTTGTTATTCAATGAATGAACACAATGAGTGTACGATTATTTAGTGTGCGGTAGGGTGGTTACGTTATAAACCTACCGGCTAAAAGAACAAAAGGTATTTTTCCGGGCTCAATACAATTACCAGGCAATTCAACGTTTTTGACAGCAGGTTCGAGAGTATAGGAATTCGTTAAACATAGCTTGACGCTATATGCTACTAGAGTTACGTTGTGAATGCTTCGTTAGTGCATCCTGTGTCAGCAAGTACTCGATACCATTACGTCATCTTTCTCTTTTCGCAGAGAGCGCTATATATACGCGTTTAGCGGACGTTTTAATCGTCTCCTACATGGTCTAGTGGTTAGGATTCCTGGCTTTCACCCAGGCGGCCCGGGTTCGATTCCCGGTGTAGGAACCCCTTAGCATTGGTGGTTCAGTGGTAGAATCCTCGCCTGCCACGCGGGGGGCCCGGGTTCGATTCCCGGCCAATGCAATCTTTTTATTTTTTTTACATTTTTAACTCAGTAATTCGACTTTAAAATAAGGTCAACTTATCGATTTTTGACACAATATCACACCTCATAGTCAAACTTAGATAATTTTTTAAACAAATTTCTTTGGTTTATAATATGTAAAAACGACAGTTTGTAGGCGGAAACGAGGTAATTTGAATAAAAAGGTCGATATTTTAGAAAATTACACGTTTAAAAAGTCGACACATGCTGCTTTTTCATATGGCAGAACCTAACCATCTATTTTCAGGTTCATTTAAGCTCTACGTAAAAAAACATGTAATTTCCGCGAAACCAAAGCAATATTTTACACCTGTAATTTACCACAAATTCTACGCGCGAATTGCCTATTTATCTTGTTCCTAAAGCTCACTATTAACTTAAACACCACATAACCAAGCTTAGCGGTAAAATTCTGGAGTTAAATCTGAGCATACGTGGCTTAAAATGCCCAAGATATAAGGTCTATATCTAAAGTTCTGTAGATGTAGATCTATCTAAAACAAAACCGAAACGCGGTTTAAGTAAATAGGCCTTACGGACTCAAATTTTGCCAAAAATTTTAACAGAAATATGCTGCTGGCAAAGTTAACTTTAACTCTCTTATTCTATACAACCATAATCTTGCCAAAGTATTCTTGTTTTCCCGGTTAAATCGGAATCACCGGCCACAAGATGTAGTCATGGCCGGTCTAGCGTATTAGAATGGTACAGCGCTGATTCATGCAGTAAACTTGACTAATCATCAGATTTTCTATAAATCTTTTAAATAACTACAACACGCCGCAACAAAAACTTTATACCTTTTTGGCTTTTAGTTATCCTTGCTGGTAACTGACAATAAAACTGGGCACTATAATCTGTCATTTGGTAAAATACAGGCGTTTTGGAAAAGAGTACCTCTCCGATTTCCTGTGTCTTAACACTGCATATTAGTCGGTGTTGTGGGTTAAACAACAGGTCGTCTAACCATTCAGCCGTATCGGGAAAATATGTTCGCCCGACCTCTAGATCCATTTGTTTTAGGGCCGACCCAAAGCCGGCCTGTCTTAATGCTTTAATATAATTGAGAAGTTGCCATAAAGCTATGGAAGTGTAAACGCCAATGTTGCAAAGGTAATGGGCCATAAACTATTCTTATTAAATGAACACCAATCCGTGATGTAAAAATAGGCTCTATGTCACTTTTACTCAATCCACATTTATCTTCGAACAAAATTTGATAAATGTATTCTTGCAATTTTGCAAAGTCCATAATCCTACATATACAAAAAAAATCTTTGAAAGTATTTTAAGCAAATCGAAAGTTGACTATTACAGTATTGTTTTACAAAAAATGTTTTTGCACCCGTTTTAACGTTTCAAGGCACAATGTTTTCCCACAACTCGGAGAGAATGTAAAAGTGAGAGTGTTTTTCTTGCCATAATTTTAAATTAAACATATCCTTTACCCAAATATTCCATATACTGTACCTATTAACTAAAAATATCAAAAAACAATAATTTGGGTGTCTTAATTTATATATAAATATAGCCCACGCACAAAGATTTCATACATAATAAATATAAAAAAACGTTTTTTTGTTATTCTGTAGTATAACCGACGGAGATTTTGAAGGTCGATAAAGAAAATGAGCTAATCGTGTACATCCGCCAAATAAAATGTGAGAATACATACCAGTACCTCGATACGCCAAACTCCAAAAATAGTCAAGAACGGATATTCGTTTCTTTTAGCGTAGCGCAATTAAACAAGCCTGTATGTGGCTTTTTTCACCAAGGTTTTGAGAAAACTTTACCAGTGGCGCCGAATTTTCCACTGAACCGATAAATGAGTCAAGCGATTTGACTTTTGGTATGCCACACAGTTTTACTAAAGCAACTTGTCAGTTAAGCATTCCACGAAGTCGTAACTTTTCATTGACACCCTTTTAACGACTATATTGATTGACAGTTTCTAAAACGTGAGTTATTTGACATATTCACCTTTCTTTTTCAGAATAGAGCGGTGTTCTTCATTTGCCGTTATAACCACAAGATTTGCCGTTAACCATTCTACTGTGACATTAACTGTTTTAATCACAAGATTTCTAAGATTATACTACTCCGTATCGGCCATGTAGTAAGTTCCTTAAATCGATCAAAAGATTTCAGAACTCAAAAGATTAAAAGTGACAGGTCCACGCAATTACGTCCTCCGTGATATTTTGGTTTGAGTCTGGTGCCAAGGTGGTCATAACACCTGTCGAGTGTGGAACAAACTAGTTGCAGCTGCTACACATTAGGGCTGCTTTTGTTTATCTTATAAGTGCTGTCGCCACAACAACTACATTGTAGTGGGAAAATCGAGACACTAGCACTGTAAATACGAAACAAACATACGGTAGAAGGGCTCTGACGTCATAGGAAGTAATCGATAAAAAGCTTTTTGAAAGTCGTCGATGTAACGATAGATTAGCGGCTCTTGTATTGTCTCCTACATGGTCTAGTGGTTAGGATTCCTGGCTTTCACCCAGGCGGCCCGGGTTCGATTCCCGGTGTAGGAACCTCTTAGCATTGGTGGTTCAGTGGTAGAATCCTCGCCTGCCACGCGGGGGGCCCGGGTTCGATTCCCGGCCAATGCAATCTTTTAAACTTTTAAACTTTTTAATATTTTTTCAGGTATAGGACAAGAAGTTTTTGATTTTAAAACCGACAATCTATATTTGTAGTTGGCTAGTTCTTGCAGAATACACTTGCCTTACCAAACAAAGATGATTAAGAGTTTGGATTACTGGCGATGCATACTGTTTGCGGTGGTGCTACCGTTCAGGTGTGAATACCATAAACAGTAATAAACTCCACAACCATAAATTTAGAAATTACACGCTCGATAGGCCGGTCGGTACAAGACAATGCAGCCTTTGTCCTTATCTACATCTAAAATTGATGTCATTAAATAACACCGATTTAAAATTTGGATCCTTCTTCAGGGCTTTATATCGTCTTAATTAATTTTTGCTACCACATATTGTTTTTTTGCCTAGGTTTTGGCGGCCGCGCCAGTTATATTTATTTATATCATTTTTAAATGGCGTGTTTTAACGGCTGTTTGTTTGGCCTTTTTTCTGTTCCTGTATCGTGATTTACTTCATTTGCCATTATTTAACAGTGGGGCAAAAAATAAATAAATAAACTAGAATAAACTGTCATACAATTCATTTCTTTTCTATCGAACCTATTATGTTTCGTGTCGGGAATCATTATAAAGCACTCCGTGCTCTACAGCGAGGCGGATTAACTATCATAATTCCATTCTCTCATGTTGCATCAACTGCTTAAGTGCTAATAACAAAACGTATTTCACCGACCGCAGAACCTCGTTACCCTGCACGCGACTAAAAAATTAACCGCTAAAGCCGTTGATTGCGTCCACAAATCATGCACTCGAACGGCGCGATAAAACACGCACCACCAGCGCAATTTGTCTCTTTTTGACCGCGCAAAACAAGCTCGTTGGGTAAACGAGGGGACGACCGCACAACCGGGGTCGGAACTTCGATACCAGTGGGGTCACCCGTCCCAAAGGGGTCGGTGTCCGATGCCGACACCCTGGTACCCCTTGGGACGGAACGAAATAGCTCCACGCTTCACCACTCTCCTCCTATTACGTCATATAAGCAACAGGGTGGCCGAAACGCTGCTCGATGTAACGCCATATCATAGAAGTCTAGCGCTCCGTACCGGTTCGATTTCAGGACTACAATTATAACTTGTTATTACGTCATCGGTATGGACCGTTAAAAACAATGGTCTGGGGCAAGTACCGAAATCGAGAACTGGAAACAACAACATTCTCACTTTCACTTGCATAATTACATATCTATTATTACAAGTAAGCGGTCCCATATATTTAATACTTACACCTTTTTAATGGTTTGTTTTAACCACTGTTCGCCTTGTCGTCTTTTCCTGTTCCTGTTCTGTGGTTTGTTTCATTTGCTGTTATTTAATACCAAAGCACAAAATAAACAAACAAAACTAAATACAGTAACAACAAGCCCTTTGATTTGTTTTACCAATAAAATAATATCGTTTTACAGTATAAAGTTTAGTTTAATATTTGCTTCTTCGTTGAAGTAAAGCAAATTAGCGTTGGTGTATAAAAAGAAAGCAGGAATACGGCAAAATTACTTGTTACAGCATCTGCATTGGTTCTTCAGGGCGCTGTCTTCACGGCCTACCTTTGGACCAACTATACCAGGGCTACATTATCGCTTCAATAAAACTACAACTACTAAAAACACACATAAAACCCGTTATTAATAAATCGGTACTGAAACACGTCTTTCTCCTTAAAACTCCATGAGCGAACTAAATTTTAAACGTATGTAATAAGAGAGATTGGAAGATAAAGAGGTTAAAAGGGCAATGAAATAAACTGTGATATAATAGTGAAAAATATAACTTGCTTTCATTAATTGCGTTTAGAAAACGTATCAAATTATTATTAAAGACACTCATGTAATTAACGGTTTGGTTGTTGTTTTTGATGTACTCATTGGTTGATTTTATTTTACTTACATAATAAAAACAAATAATAATTATTATTTAAATTAAACACATGACTCATTTTGAGGATTAGGTTCTGGGCAGATCCGGCACTATTGAATAACTACTATACAAGGCAAACTAATTAGATGGCAAGCGCGATGATATTGTCTGGCCAAATTAGTTAAGTGAGCGATTCTTGAAATAGAGCAATGCAACTGAACAAACATTAAGAGCATTAAAACAAAGGCTGTGATTGTAGTGACAAAGCCCCACAAACCAGAGATAAATTTCATAATGGGGTTATATAATGTTGTATGGAAGCAAATTTCATGCCTGGACGATCCTCAGTGGTCTGGGGTGCAGGCTTCAAACCTGTAGCTGATTAACGTCAGAGTGGTTCGATTCCACCTTCTAGGCGCTTTTACTTAACACTCATTTAAAAGTCTGGAAAACAATCTTAACAATCAAGTTAACTGTCATTTTCTTCAATGGAAGGTTATGAAAAGTTTATTTTGCCAATAAGTATGAGACTTCTATAAAATTCCACTCTTTTGTGTAAACAACGTGTTGTCACCCTCTAGTTCTAAGGTTATGAAAACCCAAAATGTTATTATGATCAATTCTGCAATGCTCTATATTGACAAAAATTAGTTGTAGTAAAACACTATGTGTTCTTTTGGTAAAATAGTTTAATTAATTTTTATAATAATACAAACATATTGGAAAATAAGGTGCTCTAACGACTTATGCAGGGTACCAGATTTGTAGCCATAGAAGTCACCATGTGCGACAAGCAACGGGGCGTAACAAATACGTCACAATGCTTGATATTGCGCAAAAAATATCAAGGATTATACTTATGTAAGGTATGTTCCCGAGAATATTTGTTTATTTAATAAAACAGGTATTTTCTCCCAAAAAAAGGTGAACCAGGTTCCCCCATGTTATTAAGGTTTGCAGAAAGTTGTCTAAATAAAATGAATGCAAGAAATTATGCTGTAAGATAGATTTAAAATAAAAATGTACTCCAGTCTATTCCCCTATCCTATCGTGATCCTTTACATTGTACACTGTCTATGCAAGACAAAACTGAAAGTATAAACAGATGAAATAAGGGTATTTGATCCCCAAAAGTATAGAAACTAATTCTAACCGTAACCCCGACACTATTCTTAACCTCAAAACTGAACCCTTATTATTACTCTAGCTCTAACACTAAACCAAACGCTCTAATCTTTAATTTGTTAGTTTCGGGTGCCACTACTTAAGACATGAGCGCTTGGACTACTAACCCTTCAAGCAATACACATGCTCCAAGCGAATCTGTAGTAATTTGAGGTATGTCGGGTACCAAGCAGTTTCACTCCTTCCCTCCGGTACCTCTAAAGAGTGCCTCTAAATACTACAGGACCGCTTGGACCGCTTGGATCGCTTGGATTACTTAGATTGCTATGGATCGCTTACTATACTTCGTAATTACAAAAGCCATGATATTAATGTTAGGGTTGGGGTTAAAGTTAGTTCTGGGGTTAAAATTAGTGTTTGGAACAGGGTTAAAATTACTTTCCATAGCAATCTTAAGTGATCCAAGCGTCCCTGTAGTATTTAGAGGCACCCCATTTTTAGTATTGTCTGTAAATGCACACAATTCAGGCTTCACTAATTTGGTCAATAAATTGAGCGGGGCGGGTTATAACATGAGCGGGAAGAAGTATTTTTATCACTTACATGAGCGTGAAGGGTTATAAGGTAACATCGTGATATAACCCTAACCTCTCTTGATACACCCCTTTCTGCTCATGTTAGTGATGAACATACCCCTCCGCCCCTCTTCTTACTGTTTGCAGTAGGAAATAATGTTTGGTTATTTTAATTTGATACCATTGTGTTCCCTTCTCCGTTTTTATATTGTAAATGTCATAATGTTATATTTATTGCTGATCCAAAAAAAAAATGATTTTGAATCTGTTTTTGAAAACATTAAGCAAGGGATTCTTATATGTAACAACTAACTAGGTAATTTGGGACAACACTAAAAGGAGGGAAAGCGGGAAGGAGGGAAATTGCTCACTAAAACTATGAAAATTAATTTTAACCCTGCTGTAAACACTAATTTCAACCCCAGAACTAACCCTAACTCTAACCCCATGTTTAAAACTAACTCTTAAGCGTTAATCTTTATTTTAATGGTGAAGTTTCCCTCCTTCTCGCCTTTCCTCTTTCCCTTCTTTTAGTTTTCACCGGAAATTTATTTTTTGTTCAGGGTAATTAAA
>CH001352.1:847175-860036 GCA_000149265.1 Ciona savignyi | reverse complement strand
TCAGGGTAATTAAAAGATTAATTTAATTACTAGTTAAATTGCTATTGAGTGGCAAAAAATCTAGATCTATGTCAGGGGCTGATATTAATTAAACGGAACTATCAGACAAAATTTGAATCATGAATGGTCAGAATATCCCAGATGCATGGGATGATGGGGCGGCGAATGGAAATGATGTAACGTCCTCTTTTACCAATCTCAACATCGGGGCAAAACCGTTTGTGCCAAACATCAACGCCGCTGTGTTCGTTCCTGGCAAAAAAGCGGAGCCGGCTGAAAATTTTCCAGAAGCACAGGAACAGGCTCCGGATACAAACTCCGTAGTAGAAATGACGATCGAAAACCCACCCGTTTTATGTGAACATGTCGCCACTGAAATGAAGGGGGAAGTCCCTGAGGTGGTTGATGAGGTTATGGCTGAAGAAGAGCCGCAAGCGAAGATGGAAGAGGAGCAGGTTGTTCCTGTACCACAAGCGTCGCTTCCTGAAGAACTTTCCTCCAAAGAAGAGCACATCAACGTGGTCTTCATTGGCCACGTCGACGCCGGAAAGTCCACGATCGGGGGTCAGATCATGTACCTCACCGGAATGGTGGACAAACGCACGTTGGAAAAGTACGAAAGGGAGGCAAAGGAGAAAAACAGAGAGACTTGGTACTTGTCCTGGGCTCTGGACACCAACCAAGAGGAAAGAGATAAAGGAAAGACAGTTGAAGTAGGCCGGGCGTACTTTGAAACTGAAACAAAACATTTTACAATTCTTGATGCGCCAGGACATCGGAGTTTTGTTCCGAACATGATAGGTGGTGCTTCTCAAGCCGATGTCGCTGTCCTGGTGATTTCTGCTAGGCGTGGCGAGTTCGAGACCGGGTTCGAGAGAGGCGGACAAACCCGGGAACATGCCATGCTTGCGAAGACTGCTGGTGTGCAACACCTCATTGTTCTTATCAACAAAATGGACGACTCAACTGTAAAGTGGAGCGAAGAGCGATATAAGGAGTGCAAGGAAAAGTTGATACCGTTCTTGAAGAAGGTCGGTTTTAACCCGAAAAAAGACATTCACTTCATGCCCTGCTCTGGTCTTACCGGGGCCAACCTTAAGAAGTCTGACTACGACAATCACCCATGGTACACTGGGCTTCCTCTTATCCCATATTTAGATAACCTTCCCACTCTGACAAGATCTGGAGACGGACCGTTACGTCTTCCCATTGTCGACAAGTACAAGGACATGGGTGTGATTGTACTAGGGAAGGTGGAATCTGGAAGTGTGTACAAAGGTCAAATGCTTGTCATGCAGCCGAATAGGAGAAAAGTAAAAGGTAAGCTACAGTATTGTAGTTTATTTTAAAACTCATTTTAAAACAGTTATACACACTTTAAAACTTATTTCAGTACTAGGATGTCTAAGCATTTTTTTAATCTACACCTTTTTTAGTATGTATGACTGTCCAATTATTGGCCACACAACATTTTCAAAGCCTGACATTCTGATGAAACTATCTCTTTTTGTTTTAAGTTCTTGGAATTCAATCTGATGAAGTGGAAACAGAACTGGCAATTGCCGGCGAAAACGTGAAAGTTCGGGTTGATTCAATTGAAGAGGAAGAAATTTCAAAGGTGAGAACTTGTTCAGAACATTGCTTGCTTTATGGCTATGATAATCACTTAACTTGTTACTGGAGTACTTACATTGGTTTTAAGGGCGTGCCAATGGTGACACACCAGGACCAGGAATGTGGCCTTGAAATACATCTACTTTTTTATATTTATATTGATGTTATCTATGTCTGGTGGTAATACCATGTTTCTGTAAAAGTAAAAGGGTTGAAACGATATGAAGTAGTTGATCCCTTAATTAAAATGCCTAAGATTTCAAAAAATGTACAAAGGGTCCTAAAATTAAACTCATAGATGCATATAGCCCATTCTATGTAATTAGTAAAAATAATTTAATGGGCCTGTTTTCTAAAACACGCTTTAATGCTTCTGCCCAAATACACCGAATCACCGAAGATATAATGACATCACCGAAGATATGGTGTCATATTTTATTTGTACTTTGAGTAAAAAATATTAATTATAATGCAGTGGTAAATATAATGGACGGTTGGTTATTTTGTTTGTGTTTATAATTTATTAATACCCATATATTTCTTGTAAAAAATGCATTTTTACATTAGAAGACGTCACCTATTTTTTCGCAGTTATTCAGAAGCATTTTGCGCCCTTTACATATGTATAAGTAATAGCCTATATGCTGTTCAATTTAGGTTGTTTATTCGGTAGTTAAATTAATTATCAGGTTACTCCATGACATTCCGAAACCAAGCATCAGTTTTGCATCATGTCTTTAACCTATAGGCTATAAAAGGTGGTTAATCGATTTTAATTCACAAATTTCACACAGGGTTTCGTTCTTTGCACTCCAGATAACCTGTGTAGCACAGGTCAATTGTTTGACGCGCAAATCGCCATAATCGAGTATAAATCAATTATTTGTGCCGGATACAGTGCTATTCTCCACATACACACGTAAGAAAGTGACTTTCAGTTGTTTATGCTCTATTAAAGAATTGTTCAAAAATAGTTCTGGCTCTAAATAAAACAAGTTGTACATATAAAATAATTTGTGTTTTTTAAATTAATTATCATGTTGAACTAGTTTTTTTTATATCCAAACAACTTAGTTTTTTTGTGATGGTGTCTTAATAAAATTTCTCATTATAGTTTTCAAGTGTCGGGCAAGATCATAAGAAACATTAATTTTGTTCTAATCTAAATAATTTAGGTGCTATTAGATAGATTTCATTTGCAATAATAATCACTATTCAACTGTTAGGGAGAATTCGTGTGGTAATGAGGTATCATTATAAGTATCCTATTTCAACACCAAGAATAAGCAATGTATTAAATTAACTCCACTCATTCTTACAGCTGTATTGAAGAAGTTGTCATAAAGCAGCTTATTTGCCTATTAGATCGAAAAACCGGAGAAAAGAAAAAGACAAGATTTGTTAAGCAGGTAAGGAGAAATGGTTTCTTTTGTTACATATGTTTCCCGTACCTTCTATATGAAATGCTGGGGATTGGGTGTAAAATTACAAATCCATTATATATATTTACAAATCCATTATATATATAATATTTTATAGGTTATGATTGATAGGATTTTCATGTTTTTTCCTAAATGGAAAAACATTATCACACTGGCAATCGTCAGATTTTGTTGTGCCGAATGGTGGATTTTCAGAGCTATTGAATTGCAGTGTGTTGTGTTTGATTGAGACATTTCTTTAGTTTTAATTTAGGCGATATCTGTTCAGTGCCTTTCACGTGGTCATAATTGTCTAGCTGGTGGTTAAATATTGTTTCTGTTTACACTTTTACAACCGACTACAAAATTCTGGTCATAAACTTGTGGTTTTTGCCAGAGGTGTCACCATCATGGTGAAGTTTGTGGGTTGTCATGGTTATATTGCCTTTTAAGAAAAAGCTATTCTACCTTATATCCTGCACTTTATGCTCATTTATTGGGACAAATTTATGAATATATTGTTATTTCATTGCCTTTATGTTGACTGAGATCTTTAAACCAATCCAGCTAAGCAGTAAGTTTCTCCTCTTTTCCGTTAAAGTAGGGTTGCAAATTAAAACACCAGTTATGTTATTGGTATAAAATAATAAACCCAATATAGTTAACCATACATTTTACAGACGTTTAGGCTAAGTGTTTTTTTGCCATTATACTTTTATTGATAAGTTCTTCTTTGCCCAGTGTGTTGTTAAGTATATTGGCAACCATTATCGGAAATTACAAAAAAAAACAGTTAACAAAAATCATGGCATGCAAAATACTTTGTCCTTGATTTAGAGATACCACAGATTCTGGTTATAGGCATCGTTATTTTGTGGTCGTTGACAGATTGCCTTTACCGGTTAGGGAAGGAAAACTCCATGGTATAATAAATAATCTAGTCGTTGGAATTACCGTATAGATTCATACTTCCCTGTTAAACATCTATGGCTGATTGCAATTCATCGTGATAATCTCAGGCTCTGATAATGGCTGTTTAAAAATACATTCGATATATAAAGAAGGAATGATTTTGTGTTTCTGTATAAAAAGTTGAACCTTTATAATAGTATTATGCCATATGGTGATGAACATATAATTTGCTTGCTCTTACTGAATTTACCAAAGTTTTGGTAAATTTCTTATTAATTCACAAAATATTACAGCCCCTTTTCTTGCCATAAAAAACAACTATCCCCCCTTTAGTTGAAATCAACTGCCCCCTCCTTTCCCACACAATCTGACAGTGCCCTTTTTATTAAATCTAACAGCTCATCCACCCTTTTATTTCTCTTTCTTTTCCAGAAAACCAAAAAAAAAACTTTCCATTATTTTTCCAAACTAACAACCCCTCCTACCATCGAATCAGTCCCCCTTCTTCAATTTGTCCTCTTCCACACAATATAACAGCCCTAACCCGTCCCCACAAAGTCTAGCATCCCGTATCCGTTAAATCTAACCTCCTTTTCCCCCAGGACCAAACAGTGATCGCGAGACTGCAGACTCAAGGCCCAGTGTGCATTGAAAGTTTCAAGACGTTCCCACAAATGGGGAGGTTCACACTGCGTGACGAGGGTCGTACCATCGCGATCGGCAAAGTATTAAAAGTTCTCGAGTAAACAAACCGGCCGAAAAGTACAGCAAGATTTTATTTTCTACCGCCAGCTATTTATTACGTAATAGTAACAAAGTTAAGGAACGTTGAACGGGTGAAAAAATGCCAACATTTCGGGGTAAACTTGAATCTCTAGTTAGTGGTTCAGAATTGACACCATGTATTTCTATTCGTTTAATTCAAATATGTTTACCATGTTGTGCGTTCCATCCTATGTTCACCACAGCCACAACCATTCTGTCCTAACATGAACTATACGAGCATGAATCGGTGTAAAATTGTTTTCATTTTTTTGTCGCTTTGCCTCCCCAAAATGCTGCTACGGTATCCAATTCACCCAAACAGACGTTACTTCCTTCCATACCGGCTTAATCCTATGGATTATACTGTGGACTAGGATTTGTGGAAACCCAATGGTTTTTTTCAAAAATTTCTGATCCACTCTTAAGTGGTTTACGAAAATTTTCTTTTCATTGTACAAATGCAATTTTGAGCGTCCAGTGCCCAAAATTATTGCATGCTCCCACCCCAAAATGCAAAAAGTAGGAATCATTTCAGCTTTAGTGCCTTCCTTTTGCTTCGACATTTGTTTCCGCAGTGTTTTGTGTATATGGGTTTTGTTTTGCAATGTGATAGACTTTCGGTAACTTCTGTCTCCAGAACATGCCTCAAAATGTAACAATGTGTTTTGAGACGCATTTAATAGTTATAAAATGTACAGAATTTGGAGCGTTTTCAAAGATACTGAAATTCCTGTTGACAAAATATGGACCAATATTTCAGTGGTGCTTAACTTTTTTCGAATAATTTGGTCTTGGGCTCTTTGTTTTTGATTGTTTCAATAAAGACTATGAAGGAAGAATGTATTTTGCATAATTAGTTTGCATGGAACACTCTAGGTTATCCCTGAGAGTGGGTAGCATTAACTGCAGTCGGTGACACTTCGTCATCAAGATTTGAAAAAGGAAATAATTCAGAATTATTCTTTGGTTCAAGCAATTTTAAAATTAAATATATTTAATATAGTATAACAAAGTTTAATTTAAAATTGTTGAATCTACAGTATATTTGTAATTTATGGTAACATACTTTCGACTGAAAAAGTAGATCACTCCGACAGGCGTTGCCCAAGAATAGGACATTCATGTTTATCCCCGTGAATGGGAAAACCAAGGGGGTTAACACACAGATGCAATCGTCAGATCACCTCGCGCCCATCGTTATTAACAGGTTGCATTGAAACAACAGGAACGTATTAATCTGCACAACACACAGCAAGCTTGAAAAATGCGATTTCCTAGGATTCAAATAATAAATCTAGACAGGTTTCATCTTAAGGGCCAACAAACACATCACCGCACATTTATCCACATGTTTTATTTTCGTACATACAGTATTAAACAAGTACAGTAGTAGAAAACAACAAACAACAGTTGAGTTATTAGGCAATAATGGCCCCTAAAGTACCAGCACGCTGGTATAGCATGGAACGTTTATTATTTGCAAGTTAACAATACTTTATAATGGGAGACATTCAAAACATTTACTGGTAATTGCATGGGAGAGACCAATGTAATATACACAAACCAGTAATGAATTAGAAACAATATACAATTTTTACAAAGTACTATTATAAGCAATCTCTAACCCCCTAAAGTCTGTGTATCGACATATATTAAGCTAGCTAGCATTTTGCTTGCTCTAAAGGACAGTAGTACCATTTTAAGTTGTGTTAAAAGTTGGATATCGAATCTCCACCATAAAACAGCAAATTAATTCCACTAAATCGTTGTCTACAGTCAATTATGCATATCCATCCACACGATGCATAGCACCAATAAATTTCACTTTTGGCAGAGTGCAATAATCTCACACCAATCCAAATCCTACATATACAGGGGTGGTATGAATACTACAAGTGTGGCAATGCACGATAACTATACGGTCGGCAATACACTACTACTATTAGCTTTGTGGCAATTTAAATAATATAAGCTATGTTTTTGGCTGCTACTGAAGAATTATTACAATGCATAAAAATACTTTGCCGCAACCCATTTATCCAAGCACCCGATTATTTTAAATACAAAAACAAGTTGTGTGTAGAAATATGGAACAGTGTTTTTTGGCAGACAGCTCTAGAAAGTTCAGTGTGTATCGTTCAACCATACTTTAGGAGTAAAAAAAGTAAAACTCGGGCAGTAAAAGAAAAAAGATGCTTCAAAACATTAATGTTAAAAACATTCAAAGAAAAATGGATTTCATACTGATTTCACGACGAAAACTTAATTTCAAGAAGAAAACTCGATTTTCAAGAAGAAATCTAGATTTAAAAAAAAAAATATTTTTGAGAAAGAACCTCGATTTTTTGAGAAGGAAACTTGATTTTTTAAGAAGAAAACCCAATTTTTGAGAAGAAAACTCAATTTTTGTGAAGAAATCTAGATTTTTGAGAAGAAAACTCTATTTTATAGGGAAACTCGATTGGCGTGATAAGAATTGAGGCAACAAAATAAAACTAAAAAACACGAAATGAATTCACATGATATGAAGCTGTCAACGGATGGACTTTTGACGCAACGACTCATTTTCGCTCCGTAGTGATTCGAGCTCAATTGCCTTTTTTTCATCGAGCGCCGCCATGTCCGACAGACCCTGTTGAAGACTCGATATCTGCATATTCGCAGCCTGGGGATGTTTAAATAAAATCAAAGTAATGTTGATGATGATTTGTTTTTATTATATAGATGCCAGTTGATATAGAGTTGATAATAAAAAAAAGTTAACTTTGACCAATAATAATAATAACCACAGGAAATAAAAAAAGCAAGTGAATTATTATAAAATTAATGCATTTCATGAGGTTAAGGATGTCATGTTTATCCCAATAAATGGTAGAACAGAGGAGTATTTTCACACGAAACTATCAGATTATCTCGCGCCCACTGTCGGGTTACTGAAGCTATCGTAATGTGCTTTAAGACATTCCTTAGTTTTAGTAGAACCTAGTGATCAAATATATTCAAAAGTGATTTGAATTGATTAAAATAGTGTTAACTCTTTATAAGAAATGACTGGCACTGAGAGCGTTGACAAAAAAGTGTAAAGAGAAATGAAATTTTTGGAAAAAAAGCGAAAACTAGGGATACGATAGAATATTCATTTATCCCCAAAAGTGGGAAAACCAAGGCGGTTACAACACGGGTAATCATCAGATTACCTCGCGCCCACTGTTGGGTTACCAAAGCTTTTGCAGTGTTTTGTGTATGATTGACACGTTCCTTCAATTTGGTAAAACCCATTAATCCGCTGGGTTCAGACAATGTCCATTAAGTGCCTTACCCAAAGACACAACCGACAAGCTAGCGACCAGTTTCGCATCTGCAACCTTTTGGTTAAAAGGCGTCTCACTAAACCACTAGACTAATCTGTCGGACAAAACTGAAACTTTACCTCCAATTGTTCTGTGAGTTCCAGGTTATACTTCGTCACCGTCTTGTTCATTTTTTCGAGTCTTGAAAGTTTCTGTTCGAAGTCGTTCTCCCCGTCAGGAGGCTGGTCGTCTCCGAACAACTCCCCCTCATCGAGGACCTGGTACTCCACCTCGTATACTCTCAGCTTCTCAATGATGTTCAGCGTGAAGATCTAGAAGGTGGAGGAAGAGGGTCAGGAAAAAAACACAAAAAATAAGCTGGTTGAAAAAAAAAACAAAAAATGAGCTGATTAAAAAATGAGCTGATTAAAAAATAAGCTGATTAAAAAATAAGCTGATTAAAAAATAGAAGAAAAAATGAGCTGGTTGAAAAAATGAGCTGATTGAAAAAAACAAAACAAAAAATGAGCTGGTTGAAAAAATGAGCTGATTGAAAAAAAAACCAAAAAATGAGCTGATTGAAAAATGAGCTGATTGAAAAAAAAACCAAAAAATGAGCTGGTTAAAAAAATGCAGAAAAAATGAGCTGGTTGAAAAAAATGAATTGCACCAAAAAGTTCACCACATAAAAATGCACCATACTAAAATATGTGCCACACTAAATATGCGCCCTACTAAAATATTTGCCACAAAATTTACGATTACAGACTACATGAGCTGCAACAATCAGCCTCCAATCACAAATTCACCTCGTTCAAGACTTCGTTGATACCCGTCGCCTCCATTTTCGGAAGTTTGTTCTTGAGAAAATCGATGGTTCCTTCGAAGCTTTCTTGCTCCAATATCGCAGCTTTGTGGAAGCTTAATAGGGAGAGGGCGGTTTTAAACAACGCGCACGGTCCTTCCAGGAACAAGAGATCTGTTAATATATGGAGAAATGATGATAAATATTAAATATTACAGAGGTAGATTTTTCATTGTATTGGCAAAGTAGAGGCAAAATATGTTACATCTGTGTCATATTTCATTAAAACATTTTTTTTTATTACAGTAATTTTTTTTTTTGGGGGGGGGGAATTACAGTATTGAGGGGGGGGGGGTGATTAAAACACAGAGATAGTAGTACAAAATGGGTCGTTGCAACTACACCGGTCCATCGCTATGGAATTTTGGAGTACTGGTAATGTAAAATACCAGGAAACTAAAATTAAAGATTGTCCTAGGAAACACGACACACTGCAATAGCTTTGATAGAGCATGAGGTTATCTGACAATTAACTGTGTGATAATATTCCAATCAACATTTTCCCATTCCAGGAAAAAGGCATGAATTATCTTATGGTATTATTTATATTTTATGATCTGTAAACATTTCTCTTAAACAATTACAAAATTGTAAAAAAAAAAAAATTACAACTTTTTTAGTAAAAAATGCATGTCGGTACGGTCATGCTTGATTGCCAGGATACATTATTATGTTTTTTTTAAATTTTTATGCCAAAATTTATTTCAAGAGGGATGAAATAAAATTTGGCATGAAACTACTGCAGTTTGGAAAGCACGGGGTGAAGTTTGCACCCCTGCTCCCCTGAGTTTACGCCTATGCACCGGAGGTACGAACCAAAGACGCGAGCAGTGAAGCAGAACGGGAGGATGGAAGTGAACATCGTGAGAAACCAGGGGGCAGCAAAGAGCATCAATGTCACTTCATGCTTCTCGAAGTGGTCGTATAGCTCCCTGTAAAGTAGGATGAGGGGATGGGTGAATTAGGGGGTTGATTACATTGGTAAGGGGAATTAGGATGGGTGATGGGGTAAGGGGGATTATAGGAATTTTTTAAAGCATAATTTACCATTTTAACCAGGGTAACCAGTATGCAACTATTGTAATGCACTGGCACCAAGGAAGTTGAACACAAAGGATTGTTACTCTGAATCAGCCAGTAAATCAAGAATAATACTTTCATTTTGTAAATAACAAACAAATGATTAGTAATACGTTTAAAATTGAAAGCAGTCAGGAAATCACCGCTCTAACCTCAGATTTTATTAATAATAATGAAGTTTTGGAGCAGATGGATTTGAGGAACGACCCCAACACAAAACACCAGTCATAAACACACCACACATATGCGCAACACACCACACATAAACACACCCCAACACACCACACTTATTTATGCACAACACACCACACATACGCGCAACATACCACACATAAACACACACCCCAACACACCACATATAGGCTCACCTGTGGTAGTCATGCAAGAGACGCGAGAGCTGATACACAGCGACGCGAACAGCCGACATATCCGGCAGATAGAGGTCTCGACAACCGACATCTTTCATCAGGTGACACAGCATTCTGAACGATTTCTCGGCGGAGTTCAACTAAAGGTGAATTTTTAATTAAAAGGAGAAGGATCGTGTTGTTTTTCCGCGGAAAAGGTAAATGCAGGGGGTGTTAATACATGTGATGTGGTCAGATTGTTTGTAAAATTATTTAGAGCCATTTTTACAGTTTTTAATCCCCCTTCGTTTTACCATTCACGGGGACAAACATGAACAACCCTATCCTATCCTAGTAACTTGAAATATAACTTACATGTATGAGAATGGTACCAGCGACGAAACTAAGTCCCTGACAATACCCGACCTCATCATCCACCAATGAGTAAGCTTTCAGAAGGTTGAACAATTCCAATTGTCCTTTCCCGAGGTGCTGGCTGAAGTATGGGTGGGTGGGGAAGGTACGTCCTAAGGGAAAGATGGAAGGTATAGAATAGGCTACCCTCATGGGTTGAAGTTATTGGAATTTATAAAATTCATTTCCGTTCTAAAATAGACTCAAGTAGCAAATAAAAACTTTTTTCGTACTAACTCTATTGAGGAAAAATAGAATTGCATATATGTTTTGCAAAAAATATAATTTTTTTCTCGTTTTTTTTACTATGATCATTAATTTTGAATTGCAAGATTTAAATAATTATTCCAAATCATTTCCAATTTGAATCAAATTCGAATCTTAATTCTTTGGACATCCCACCCCAAATAACCATGAATTATAAAAGCATGATCACTAATTTTGAATTGTAAGACTCAAATAATCATTTCGAATCTTTTCAAATTTGAATCGAATTCAAATCTAAATTCTGAAATGGACAACCCACCCCGAAAACCATGAATTATAGGAAATTAGCTCACCAAGGTCAATGAGAATCGCGTGTTGATGGGGTGTTAACTGCTTCAGGAGGTCCGTGAATTGGGATCGTTCGAGCATGACTGAACCCAGTGATGCACGACGAAGGTTCTCGTTACGTAACTTCCATTGTTCGTGCAGCACTGACCACACCCGACCGCGAAGATGACGAGAAACGCCTGTTGGGGACAGGGTCGGTGAGAGTTTTGTTGGAGAACAGGGCCATAAAAGCGCAGTGTATATATCTATGCTTTACCGGGTTGAAACTTAGGCTGGTTAATACAGGTGTCAGTTAAAAAAACATCTTTGGATTTAAAAATATTAAATTTTTTAAAATTTTTTCCGGTACTTTAGTTTTAAGTGCAGTAATAAAGTTAGTTCAGCATGAAAAAATCACCTTAAAATGGTATAAAAGAAAAAACACTGACATCCAACTTATTCCAAAAAGTAAACAAAATTGTGCCGACATTCCTCACCTTTTCTCACAGCCACATGCAGCACAGAGGTGTCCATCTTGTATTTCGCTCGTTGGTCAGTCTCCAGCAATTCCAGCCAAACTTGGTCCATCTCAGGCTGGGGAATCCCCACATCAACATAGTTCAATTGAGACTCAATTTCCTCCGAACCTATGATAATTTAATAAACGTGTTTATAAAAAATTGTTACAAAAAGAAAATTTAATATATAAAAATAATAACAATTTATAAAAAAACATTAAATTTATAAAAAAATATTAAAAAAATTTAAAATTCATAAAAATTATAAAAAAATAAGAATATAAAAAAATGAAAATTTATAAAAAACATTAAATTAAAAAAAATATATAAAAATTATAAAATTCATAAAAAACAAAAAAAATTTATGAAAAAAATTGTTCTGCCTGGTTGTTGATTGAAACTGAATGAATTCAGAACTTCAAATGTCTAAATGAAACCAAAATAGAAAGTTGAGACTTTAATATATTTAAATTAGAACTGATATTGCTGTTAAGCGAAACAATCTTTAAAAAATACAAAAAGAGCATTTAGTCACGGGGCTGTTTTTCTGAATTCTAGTTATTGCCTGGTTTCGATCCCACAACCTTTCGTTAGATGTCCAGGCATGTTATATATAAACTAACCAGTGCATAAGATCACACACTTGTCCAACCGGTTTTTCTGGTGGTTTGTTGCGGCGCCTTTCAACCGAAAGGTTTTAGGTTCGACACTGGTCGTTAGCTAGTCGGTTATGTCCTTGGGCAAGACACTTAACAAACATCGCCTGAACCTAGTGGAATTAATGTGTTCTACTAAATTTAAGGAACATTTGAATCATATACAACACACTGCAATAGCTCTGGTAACCCGGTCCGGTGGACCCGAGGTGATCTGACGATTGCCCGTGTGATAACCCCCTTGGTTTTCCCATTCACGGGGATAAAAAAAGAATATCCTATCCTATCCTAGTTGTGCAAACTACAATGTCGTACTTAGCTGATTGTCTTGTATCTTGCGGATTCGGTTGAGCAATATATTATCGCGGATTGCACGTCGCCAAGCGTTTCTTACATCATCAGGGGTTTTCAAAGGGGTCAGCAGTTTGGTGCAACGTTCTATCAC
>CH001352.1:785943-829488 GCA_000149265.1 Ciona savignyi | reverse complement strand
TTATCCCGAGGGTATAAATGCAGCTGGAACATATTAAACATATATATTCATTAGATAAAAATGGTCACTTATATTACCGAAATTATGGCAGTGTCTGGTATATGATAAAAATGTTGGTAATATTTAATTTTTTAACCACTGGGTTTAATCAAAAACAGTTGGTTGCCTTGCCCAAGAACTAGTAAGTTATCATGCTACTACCAACCTGCCATACTTAAATGATTATATAATACCTCAAAAATAGAATAGTCTACCAAAGAGAAAGCAATTTGGTTAGTTGAAAGGTACATACAGGTATTTCATATTTTAATTCACATGTTAAGCTTCTATCTCCAATGACCACATGAAAAATCTGCATATTTACATTTCAATTTTTGCAGATACTGTACCCTTGTAATTATGAGAAACCAAGGGGTACTTAATTTAAATTAAGAGTGGGGTCATTGTTTTAATAGACCTTAAAATATCAATAAAAATTAATACAGGTAATTCTGATTTGAGAGTCGGACCTATTACTAATGAACTAACATATACAGATAAACATTGAATTAAAGGACAACACTCAAAGTAGTGAGGAAGGAAACTGCTTACCAAAAACAGGAATCTAATTCTTAATGCTACCTTGCCTTAAACACTAATGTGAACCCACAAATAAACCTAAACCCAATCCTTTTTTTCATTTTAAGGTGCAGCCTTCTTCCTAACCCTGACCAGCATCAAATTTTTTTCTTTATTAAATTATTGTGACCCTGTGTTTTTCTTTTCTTTATTTATTGTAAATGGTGATTGTTACTATTGTAAAAGTATCCGCTGAACGAATAAAATCTTGAATGTTACATTTAGGTTTTTCCTTAAGGGTGACTGTTATAAATTGTTTACTACTTTAGACCCATTGTGCTATAAATTTTGATTGATGATCTGTGATTTTTTCTTAACGTGAAGCTCAATAAAGCGTATTTATAATTCACAAAACATAATAGCGACGGCATGGCGGGCGATGGCCATTGCCTTGCCGTCAACTGTCTACTACCACGCTGGAGATAATAAAGTGAAAAATCTCGTATGTGAAACAACTTGAATTAGATTACGAAAATGTAGTGTATTAAAAATTCTGTGTAGAGGTTATTTTAAATTGACGCCAAATCCAGATGTAAACAACAACAACATTTAAAACGCTCGGCAATCAATCTAAAACTAACATTGCAGCGATCTGATCCTTGTTTGTTGACCTACGTCACGTGACCAGACACGGATGAAAAATCATAAGAAATCGCGGCGACGTTACTCGGGCAAAATTCAATCTTTTAGATACAGATAAACGTTCTTTGGATTTACATACAAATAATTCTTGCTTTACATTCTAAGGTACAAATTTATTACACGGTCGGTTAAAATATATCCACAGAAACACTTTCTCCTGAAATATCCATCCAAAGTTCAAATTTTATGACTGAACATTCCATGGAAAGTAAGCATGTCATTAAATGACGTCTCTTTTTATGACGTCTGTATGCACATAGTTGGTCATAACACTCTGACAGGCAACAGTGAGGACTATACTGAGTCAGGGAACTGATCAGTTTATAATGTTAAATGAAGAAATTAGTCCACAAAATTTGAGTAGATATGGGTTAGACAGAATCAATTTGGCGATGGTGCGCTCCAAGTGGCTGTGCGACATCGAACTACCAGATGTTACTGAAGAGTTTAAAAAACTTCGGATGAAAAGGATGCTTTCACGGTTAAAGCAGCGTCGTCGCTGGTCGTTTGGTAAGTGTTTTCCCTCGTGTACTTTGTGAAGGGATTAGGCTACATTCTCTGGAATGCCAAGACGCTGACAATCAAATTATTTCTTAGCCAAACAGATTCTTAGAATTATTTTCCAAACAGATCAGCGGGACAAAATGAACCAATACCACTTAGTGGTATTGGACCTGCTATGTTGCCTTATGAGACATTTCTGTTTATTTTTCAAATTCAGTTTAAAGAAAGTTAAGCCCTCACTGAACTAAAATCATTATGTAACCGCAATATCTAACTTAACGCAAATGCATATTTTTTTTATATTTTTAACTGTCCTTGACACTAGATTAGCCGTGTTAAAGGCTACAGTATACGATTACCCCTGCCATGAGCCCGAATAGAGACGAACTACATGAATAAAATAGACATTGCAAAAATTATCCATTAAAAGGCAGGATGCCTTATAATTTAGGATCATACTTTACAATATCAATAAAATTACATTAATTTCGAATTGAAACTCATTTTTTATAGTAGTAGAAGCAGGTGGGGGGCTCAATGTGAATTGTCTTCGAGTCTGGCCCATACAATACGCAAACATTATTATGTACCAGAATTGTTATGCGTTTATAAATAATATGAAATGCATAAATGTGTCAAGATTAGATGAATCAAAATACTTCTTCATAAAATTTTAGTAAATTTTATTGATAATCAATTTTAAAGTAATATTTGGTTTCACCATTAGATTCGTTGTTAAAAAAATGCTGTGTGTTTGAAGCGACTCCAACCGTTTGTCCTCAATGTCGTACATAATTGGGGTGACGGGCCTCTAATGGCCTAAATTCCGGGTCCCGGTGCTACCGTAGACCAGCCTGTACTAATGTAATCGTATAATGTTAATTCCCGCTTAGGTGTCGCGCCGATTCCTTCTGCTGGGGATGACAAAGAAAACAAAGATGACGTAGAAGATGACGACGAATTACCCGAGCAGCCTGCAAGGGTGAGGTCATTATTTATCGTATTTATATATTGTTTCACTGCATGCTTAGATGTTTGCATGTATATGGTGTTATTTAAAATAGGATATTCATGTGTATCTCCGTAAATGGGAAAAATAACATACGGGCAATCGTCAAATTAACTTGAGAAACCTCGTCAAATTACCTGACGTTCATCGTCGGGTTACCGGAGTTATTAGGAAAAGATATTCAAACTAATCTTCTTAAATGGGAAATCGCGATGGGTGTTTAACACATGGGCAATCGTCATTATCTCGCGCCCATTCTCGAGCAATCGAATCTATTGCAGTGTGTTGTGTATAAATGAGACGATCATTTGATTTTGGTAGAACCCATTAATCCACCGGGTTCATGCATTGTCGGCTTACTGCTTTGCCCAAGAACACAACCGACTAACCAGCTTCTGATTTTAACCTTTTTGCCTGAAAGGTGACGCTTTATAACCACCGAGCTATTCGACCTTGACAAAATAATACTGGGTTAAAGATATCTGCGGTTGAGTACAATTATGGGTTAACGGCATTAAAGACTTTTTCTAAGCGGCTATTTCTAGAAAATCGGGTATATATTTACTGAGATATTTATTGTATACATTTTTCGTCCTTAAAAACAATTATATTACTGTATTCTGGTACCGGTACTTTATAAAGTATTGTATTCGGTATAATGTTTCGGTATAATGTTCAAATTATACTTAAACCTCGACCAGTCACGTCAAAATAAAAAGAACGGAATAATTTTGTTTAACAATTCAAGCTTCAAAACCGTAACTTAAACCATTTTTATGGCTTAGTTTTGAAAGTGTTTTAAGGGCTCGCCCCTAAGACCGTTTTGTATATATAATTCGGTAAATTTTGTGCATGAATCAGTCGCGCTAATTATTCCACCGCACTGAAGTTGATACCGCCACCGTCAAAATAAATATTAATTTTCGAAGGGTGGAAATGTGTTTCTGGCCAAGTGGAAGAGCGAAAACGCGAAAACGAGTTTCAAAAATATCGTCCGCGCCATAATACGAGCCAGCAGATGGAAGATACCGTTGGTCACTGTGAAGGAAGAAAATAGCTCGGAAGACCTCAACAAAACATGGTTGGATGGCTTCTTTAAATTTCTTTGCTCTGTTTGTCTTATTTTTTTATATCTTTTCTTTCTGTGGATGGGGAAGGTGAAGCGGTCGTTGAAACACAAACAACCGGTTTTCCGCATCTATTGTAGTGTGTGAAATACCATAAAAACTTCATAAGATGGGATATCCATGATTTATTTCTCAGAATTCTCATATTACTGTGAATTGTTATTGTGTCCACCACCAGGTTACGGGAGATATCGCTTTGTATTGTATATATTTGATACGTTATTTTAGTTTTAGACTTTTAATATAATCTATTTGAATGTACTAAATCCCTTTCCCAATAACAAAACCTACTAGATAGCGACCAGTTTCAAAGCTATAACCTTTGGCTAGAAGGCAACGCACAAAAAACCCAAACTATACAGTCAGACTTAGGATAGGATATAAAATAGAATATTCATGTTTATCCCCGTAAATGGGAAAACCAAGGGGGTTAACACATGGGCAATCGTCAAAACACCTCGCGCCCACCGTCGGGTTACCGAAGCAATTGCAGTGTGTTATGTGTGATATAGACGTTCCTTCAATTTGGTAGAACCCATTAATCCGCTGGGATCAGGCAATATCCGTTAAGTGCCTTGCCCAAGGACACAACCGACTAGCTAGCGACAAGTTTCGAACCTGCAACCTTGCGGCTGAAAGGCGTCGCACTGGACCACCAGACTAACCTGTCTGATTAACTTATCCTACTTATTAAACTACTTCGTAAACTTTACACAAACGTCAAAGACGAACGTTGTATTAGAAGGCAGTCGACCAGGTAACGGCTGGATTCGATCCACAAACCTATCGGCGCGGTCCGACGCTGCTGTATAAATAACCGGCCGAATACAGGTACGAGGACCAAAACACTCTTCACTTCAATGTAAATGCGTTTAAAGCCGGGAGCTCGGGTAATGCTGGCTTGTCGAAGCGAGCTCGTTTCATCTTGATGAAGAACGCGTGGGAGAGAACGGAAGAAGAACTGGAACTCATTCATTCCGTTGTTGATCAAATGAAGGTTTGCATTAGGTTAGGATATTCATGTTTATCTCCGTGAGTGGGAAACCTAGGGGGTTAACTCACGGGCAATCTTCAGATTACTTCTCGCCCACCGTCGGATATTGCAGTGTGTTGTGTATGATTCGCAGGTTTCTTCATATTAGTAGAACCCATTTATCCACCGGATTCAGGCAAGGCATTCCACGGTATATACGTCATACCACCGGTATCCGATGATGCTCGACAGATTAGCCTGTTGGCGGTGGGTTAGTGCGTCGTTTTTCAGACAAAGGATTTGTGATTCAAAACTGGTCGCAAGCTAGTCGTATGTGTCCTTGGGCAAGGTAATAAACGGACATCGCCTTATACCAGTGGACCATGGGGTTCTACTAGAACGGAATTAACGTCTCAATCATACTCAACACACTCCAAAAGCTTTCGCAACTCGACGGCGAGTGCGAGGTAATCTGACGATTGCCGGTATGTTAGTCCCCGTAACCCTCTTACACTTTCTATTCACGGAGATAAACATGAATATCCTATCCTTTTCGGTGTTCACTCTAATGTGGCTGTAGGTTAGCTATGTTTATTAAGCGATAAACACCGGTGTTTTCGTTACCATATGTGCCAAAGGATATGATGAATGGATGTGTAGTTTGTATCCTTTCGGGGTAAAAAATCACGTTCAAGGAATTATCTTGGTTACCGTCTGGTAACTCGCTTTTTGTTGCTGTTTTAGTTCAAGCCATTGATCCATCGTTCGGGCGATGTGCGTCTTGCACATAAACACAATTTGTAGCCAGTGATTAATTTCGATCATGCAACCGTTCGGTTGAAAGGCGGCGCACTAACTCACCATGCTATTCAACGGAAAAACGCAAGGTTTGAGATTACCGCCGGACTAACTTCTCGTGTTTTTTCAGTGCTTCCACAAATACACGCATATGGTGAGGAGAGAGCTGGCAAGAGTAATGCACTTCGAAACGTTTGAAGACGGACGGGTTATTATACAAGAAGGCCACCAAGGCTTCTCCATGTATTTCATTGTTACAGGAAGTGTTATGGTACAGGTGGGTATCACCCGGAAATAGTGTGATTTTAAAGTAGTGTGGACCTTTACCATAATATGTGACTTAAAGTTAATGGTTTATGAGCTTTTTTTGGTTTAAAAGTATAAAACGTTACACTTTTATCCGTCGTTTTACCTCGTTTTAACATTTTCCCTCGGATACAGGATGGGTTATAACCAGTGATGGGATTCACAACTTTAAGAAAATGTTCTCTTTTTTATCGTATTTTTTAAGAACAGGTTCCCTAAAAGGTTTAATGTCTGTAAAAAAAAACAAGAATCGGATCGGTAATTATTCCGACGTTCCAAGAACGGTTTCGACCGATCCCATGCGAACCTCTTGAATACCATCACTGGTTATAACACGGGTGATCGTCAGATTACCTCGTTCAAAAGTCAGGTTTTACCGAAGATTACAGCGCATGAAATGATATGTAGATTTTTAAGACCAAGTGGGTTAATGGGTCCGCCTTTACCCAGTAGGTTAAGGAGTTGTATTAAAAGTGAAGAACACCTTTAACGGATCAGTTTAAAAGAGTTATAACATGGGTTAGATTATACCTCGTGCAAACAGCCGGTTTACCAGAGATGTGTGATACGATATAGACATACTACGGCTTTTATCATTTAAAACAGCCATGGGCAACATACGGCTGTGGGCTGGGTCCGGCCCGTAATATAATTTTGACCAGCCCGCAGACTGTATCTAACCATACCATATCATTAAGATATTGAATATTATTCATGTAATAAACCAGTCCAACAAGAACTTTATTTTCCCACATCTGGTCCGCCAACCAGAGAAGTTGCCCACCCCGATTTAAAACACTGTGTTGTTAATGCAATTTTACTAACGGAATATTACCGAGTCTCGTTTTGCCAAAGGTGAGTCAGTTGGACAACAGAACTGGAGAGCGGAAGAACCACGTGGTTTCCGAGATCCCAGCCGGAAGTTCGTTCGGTGAGCTGGCGCTGATACAAGAGGATAAAAGATCTGCTACCATAGTCTGCAAAGGTAGGTTTGGTAATTATTGTCGCTTTTTTGCAGAGAGTTTGCTTTTTTCGCGATATTCGTGATTAAAACCTCATTTTGAAACATAAGAATAAAACTGGATCACGATTAATATATTCGCGACAGTTGTTTCCACAGGTGTGTTTTACGCGCTTTTATGCATGGGATTTCGCCTTTTTTTCTCGGTTTTCTTGATTTACACTTTACCTCCCAAAGGAACCTCTCAGTTTCTTCGTCTGGACAAGCCGGACTTCAATATGGTCCTCCGGAGGAGTTGCGAGCAAGAGTGGGAGGACAAGATGCAGATGCTGCGCTCGATCTCATTTTTCGCGTAAGAACGGAGAAAACCAAAAGTAGGGAATCTGGAAAGGAGGGGAGGAGGGAAACCGCACATTAAAATGAAGATTATTACATTAGAGTTAGTTTTAAACATAGGGTTGGAGTTAGGGTTAGTTGGGGGTCGAGATTAGTGTTCGGAGGAGGGTTTAAATTAGTTTCAGTAATTTTAGTGAGCAGTTTCCCTCCTTCTCTCTTTCCCTCCGTTTAGTGTTGCCCGTAAGAACCTATCGAAGTGTTATGTTTGTTTAAATGGTTTAATTAAAATGGATGTTTTGAAAAAAATCCACATACGGATGGGATTTGTGTTGCCGAAAATGGGAAAATGCGGAAACGGTATCCCGAGATACCGGTGATCGTCGGATTACCTTGCGAATTCGTACGGCGGCGTTTTTACGTTCATTATCGTCAGATTACCCTTCCCCAACCGTCGGGAAATATTGCAGCAAACCAACAGCCGTTATCACTTATAGCAAGTTATGGAAAAATAAAATAGAAATAATAGAAAAAATATAACGTCGTCGTAAACCCCATGTTTTTTTGCTGGAAATAAGCTTAAATAATCATACTAATATAACTTAAAGTTAGTATCCCGTCTAAAACTTACTGTCATTTTTATATAGAAATTGGAACAAAAACGGTCTCGCTTTCATAAACCGTAATTGCCGTGTCGTTGAATTCCTCACCGATTCTATTATCTTGGGCGACACAGACGAAACACCGGAGCACATGTATTTCATTGTATCCGGGATATGTAAGATTGTGAAGGTAGGTAACCGGTCGAACTATCCGCGTAACCAAATAGTGTATTTGTGTACAGGGATATTCATGATTTAACCCAGTGAAAACGTAAGGGGCGTAATCACATTGACTATCGTTAAATTACTTCGTGACCCTCATCCTATATAATGTAACAATTTCAGATTAATTTGTGCCCACCGTTGGTTAATTTGTGGTGTTGCAGTATGTTGTATATAATTAATTTTAGTACAACTCATTAATCCATATGGTTTATGTCGAGTCAACTAAGTGCCTTTTAAAAGACACAACCACCATACTAGCTAGGGACCAGTTTCGAATCTTCTAAACTTTCGGTCTAATGTATTTTTCCAATTACGGGGATGAAAATGTGAATTTTACTCAGTCTGTATTTCTTCTTTGTCCTTGCATTTTAGTGGACGAGTTCGTCACTGGTAGCATTTTATCTTTGTAGGAGGTCACCATCTTAGAGACAACTTCTCACTTAGGAAAGGGACAGACCATGCTATCGTTGCCCGCACCAGATGCCCCCAAATCCACGCAGAGTAAAAGCAAAACCTTCAGCAAGCGATTTCTCGTTATTGGTAGGTTATCTTGCAGGTGCGAAACTGGTCGCTAGCTAGTCGGTTGTGTCCTTGGGCAAGGCACTTTACGGACATTGCCTGAACCCAGCGGATTAATGGGTTCTACCAAATTGAAGGAACGTGTCTATCATATACAACACACTGCAATAGCTCCGGTAACCCGACGATGGGCGCGAGGTGATCTGACGATTGCCCGTGTGATAACCCCTGGGGTTTTCCCATTCACGGGGATAAACATGAATATCCTATCCTATCCTATCCTATCTCGCAGATGTTTATTAACATGCACGACGCGGTAACTTGTTGTTTTGCTGGTCGATTAGCTTGGTGTGTTAGTACGACGTCTTTCAGTTGAAGGGTTGCAGGTTTGAAACCGGTCACTAGTTCAGCTATGTCTATTGGAAAGGCAATTAGCCGACATTTTCTAAATTTAGTAGATTAATTGGTTTACCAAAATTGAAAGAACATCTCAATTATATACAGCACATATTATACAATGGCTCCAATAACACGACGATGGGACGGGGTGATCTGACGATTCCCATGTGTTGACGCCCATTGCGTTTTTTTTTATTCACGGGAAAACTATACTAAATGATCGTGTGTTCAAATTGTTAACGTGACCTATACATATACCGACTTCCATACATGCCACGAGCCCATCTTGGGTTTGAAACTTGACTCGATAAAAAAAACATAATTGCCTATTTTTAAGGTCAAATGGAAAAAGGCGACTACTTCGGTGTTGGAGAGGACCTTAGATCAACCTACATTATGACGTCAACAAAAGTCGATTGTTTGATTGTGCCGCGTCATACAGTGGTAGCATTAGAAAGATCGTGTGAGTATATACTAATGATGGTAATGATTTGGCGTTTGACCTCTGAACTTATTTTTAATAAATGCTTATTCTGATTGTGCTTCGACCAGTTCGTTCTTTCGTATTGCATTGGGTTAAACACAAACTGCAGCAATATCTCCGACTCGTGTGTAAAAAACTTTAATAGTATTGTAATCCGACGGCGGGGATCTTCTTAAGATACGATGGTGTGTTCATACTTTATCTCCGTGAATAGAAAATCGCATCTCGTCAAATTTTTTTCGTTAGGAGCTTTTTCCAGGGACATAACCGACTAGCTATCGACCAGTTTCGATCATTCAACTCTAGGGAACCACGCACCAACCCACCGGCCCCCTTTTCTTAGATATCTTCTCTAACGATCGTTCATAAATTTCATAAATATCGTTCATTTTTCTCTTACGAATGTGAGTCCAACATATTAGTCTGGTGGTTTAGTGCGTTGCCATTCAGCCAAAAGGTCGCAGGTACGAAACTGGTCGCTATTGGTCGGTTGTGTCGTTGGGCAAGGCACTTAACGGACTTTGCCTGAACCCAGCGAATTAATGGGTTCTACTAAATTAAAGAAAAGTCTCAATCATACACAACACACTCCAATAGCTCCGTTAACCCGACGATGGGCGCGAGGTGATCTGACGTTTGCCCGTGTGTTAACCCCCTTGATTTCCCATTTACGGGGATAAACGTGATTATTCTATCCTATCATATAAAGGTACCGTGGATTTCCCCACCGACAGGGATAAACTTATCATATATCTCTCCCAGCCACTTTGACCGGGGCGTCGGATATCCGCAAGGTGGTGACAGTGCGCGAGATGCTCCATCACGCCGAGTCGCGCTTCCTCAGCGAGGAAAATGCTTTCGAAAGATGGATCTCGAATTTGCGATGGAAAAACTATAAAAGAAAGGTCGGCGCAATATACATTAGTATGGATTGGATATTCATGTTTATCCTCATGAATGGAAAAACACAAGGGGCGTTAATACACGGACAAGCGTCATAATCATAATTAAATTTTAACTTTAGATGTTGAACGATATTTTGTCCCGAAAACCGCCGACGTTTTCAAGAAGGTCGCCGCGTAGCTCAAAGACGTCGCACCCGCAGTTCCCTTTAGCCGTAAAGTCGTCTACTCTCGGCTACCCTCTGGCGGACAGTAACCAGCGTTCGCCAACTCCTATTTACAGAAAAGCCGGGTACCAGAAAACCGGACATGTCCGTTTGCCGCCAATTAAATTGGAACCTTCCTCTCAATTAACCAGAGAAAATCACGGTAACGAGGTGAAAACGCCCATTAAAGCGAGAAAACCGTTCCCCCAAACAGCGGATAGCGGGAAAATGTAAGTAATATAAAGAAAATTTGAACCCATTGATTTGTATCATATTCAAATTATACAACACACTGCAATAGCTACGGTAACCCAACAGTGGGCGCGAGGTGATCTGACGATTTCCCGTATGTTATTCCCCTTGGCTTTTCCATTCACGAGAATAAACATGAATATCCTATTCGACCACACAATCGCTTGTCTGTTCAATTTTTCAGAAATACGAAATCGCGACAAGGAGATAACTCTGGCAAGCAGTTCACCATACCAGTGCGAGGCGACAACACCGGAGTCCCGAAACCAGCTGGAAGAAAACTTTCAAATTTTCTTCGTTTTAACGCTTGACGCAACGGTAGCATTGCGGTATACGGTGGTAACACGTCACCGTTTCGAATATGACTCGTTTATTCCAATAGGACTCGTAGCATAGCTGCGTTTTATTTTATAGATTTAGCAAACGAACAGGTAGTTGTACTTTTTTCTTCGTTAGATTGGCGCAATACACGGAACAGTAATATAGCGATCAAACAACATAAAGACAGTAATGTCACAAATTATTAGATAAATGTATATGGCTATTTGCCTTTCGTGTATTTATTAATGCGCGTTAAATATTTCGTTAATATATTATCCCCGACGTACATTAGATGTGATGTGCCGTGAATGCCGCATAGATAATTTCAATACTTGGTTACTAAAATTATTGCATTTTTTTGTAAACGAAATGGCAATGCTTTAGTGTTTGGTTCATGCATGAATCAACTGGTTTAATAAAGAACCTTTATCAATAAGAAAACAAAAATCCAATTAACCCACAGGGAAATAGGTCAACCGCGAATAAAAGATTTCTTATAACCACAAACAATCATACACCATCCACTAACTCCGAATACAGACGCAATAAAGGAAACTCCAAACACTTTGAGAGATACAAACGTCACAAGATGTAGGGGTGTCCCCGCTTGCAGTATATGTATCGGTGACGTTGACCATTCGGCCGCACGACCGTACATCGAATTCTGTTTTTTAATAATTTTTGTATTTTAGGCCACAAGGTAAGGACAAAACGCGAATTTCTTTACATCCACAGACTTAAATATTGATTTTATATGGTTGTTTGTTTAAACTCAACGCCGTTAAGGTGTGGTAGTAATTAGTATAATTCAGCGGATTACGCGATTGGCGGATTAATCTGCGGTCAAAAAACCCACGTTTTACCAAGTCCGTATCTATATGTATAGCCAACGCAACCAGGATTGAATAAAGTTTAATCAATGTCAGCTAAAAGTTAAGCAATGTCAGCAAAATGGTTTGTAATGTGCCTTTTTTACTTTTTGATCACAAATGATTGGCGCTAACAGTATTCCTGGTAATAATCGAACTTTTCCAAAGAAGTTGCCGATTTGGGCAACTGATTTCAGACCCCATAATAGGTACCAGATCTAATACAGTTTGTATTATTTTTCTGAGAATATGTTTCATACCAGCAATGTCAATGAGGTTGTTTTGTATCCAGCTGTAGATTTGTTGGGGGAAACGCAGGATGTAAACCACTGCCATCAGTCGGATTGCCACATGTTGACACGTGTGGGCTCGCGCTTGCTTTGTGTAGTTTAACTGACCGAGGCGTTAGCTGAGCTTGTTTAGGCTGGCTGCCTAACGGTCTTTCGCGAGCTGCGCAGCGGAAAGTCTATTCTCCACAGAACGCACACTAATAATTATAGTGACCAATATTTCTTCGTTGCTTAATCTCTTCTTAATTCCAAAATCTGATTCCTTGTTCAGTATAATTGTATTTTACGTCTTTAAATACTTGTGATGCAGGTTACTTATTCTGAATGCGAATTATATAGTCTGGCGCAAGTTACTTAGGTTGAGGTAGGTTATATTATACTATTCAAATTTCCAGATTATATAGGGAATTTAAAAGGTGCGAGAAGTTTACGTGCGAGACGTTTCACATCTGCACGTTTGACTAACTGTGGGAATTGGGTGAAAAAACTATGTTAATGATTTAAACGGCAAAAATACAAAAGGCCCGCACAAGGTGATAATTACGTACAAAGTAATAAAACGTGAGAGTCGGTAAACTTAAAACGCAAAAAAAAACGACGTTAAAACACAAAATGTTTTATACATAAATTAGAATAAAAATTAAGATTTTGTTCTCAAATCATGAATGTGACAGGCATGCCATAGAAAATCACGGCTGTAATACATCACATACTTCATAAACAATAAATGTTCTCAGTCATGTAGAAAATTCCCTTCTCATAAGCGCCATGTTGATTGTTTCACCGCAGTATTTATATCTCATGTTTCGAAAGACGAGACACATTTTAGATTTACGAAGGCTAGAGTCAACCAAGTAAAGTTATGAAGACGGTTTTCCTGCTTCTACTACTAGTCGGCCAAACCTCCGCTTCTGCTAACGTTGACTGTACGGAGTACTGTAATAGAAAAAGCCGAAATGTCTACATGGTTTCAAACAAGGCATGCCAGAAACTATGTAATTATTAAATAGTATCAGCTAATAAATAAATAAACTAAACCTTATTTTACAGATTTTTGCACAGTCTGTCGATTCCGGCTTAGCTGTTTGTATGGAACGATAATGGCGACTTCATCTTATTAATGGTTTTACAGAAGTTGTGTAACGACTATAGGACGCAGTGCATACAAAATACAAACTTATAAAGAGGAAATTTGTGTCATTAATTCTGGTTTGGGAACTTTCCGAAACTAATTAGGCTTTAGATATACGCTAGCGTGTTATAGTAATACCCCGACTTCGCAATTAGACATTTACCAACCACTCATTACGTTGATAGGGTGTATGTGGATTTAATAAACGCACGATTGTTTACCTATTCTAACCACATTTTTCGTACCCAAGAGCAGTATAGTATATCACGTTTAGAAATGCCAATAGCAGAATTGCCCTAGGGCTAACGATGAAAATCAAATAGGGCCTCTATGCTGCACGTAATGCAATATCCATCAACTTGAAAAAAACAGTTTTAACAGAATATTTGTAGGCATCATCCGCGTATTACCTTCTATTTTATTCACTTGGGACTGCAATTTTGATACGGAAAACAACGTCAATTGTTTCAAGCTATCGTATTGTTTTTGTCCGTTTTTTTCGTATTTTTTTTCGCTTATTGGCAGGCATAGCATGTCGCCGCGAAATTTACTAGAAGGGGTAAAGAAAACTAAATAAAACTTTGTGATTTGTAAGACAAAATGATCTAGATATGCAGAAACAAATTTTTAGGTAATAAATTCTAGGGGATTTCCCTGAGACTCTAAAACCCAAAACGGTATTTTTCAATATAAACTACTTAGGGAAAGTTCAAGAAATAAAATACCTAGGGAAATAAAATCGAATTAAAACTGTATGAATTGTTAGATAACATGACCCAGATATGTAAAAACATAGGTATGTACTAAACCCAGGAAAATTCCTTGTAGCCATGAAAAACTCAATCGGGCTGTTTTAGGAATTTAGCTTTATTTTACTGACAACAACATATATTGTATAATGAACAACAAGATCGGATTGGTATACCTCAAGGACACATGCGTTTATGCTTGCAGAAACAAACTACATACTCGGTGAATAAAATACAAATTATGGCTAGGGACCCTGCTCGCACCAGCGTTACGTAGAAAAAAAGAAAAGAAAAACAGAGTAAAATCAAAATATGTTCCCATCGGAAATCCGAACGGAACCCCTTATGACACCTTGTAATACGAATATAACCACACGTATACTATATATGTAACTCTGTGTATAACAACAAAGTCATTGTAAACGTGTGTTTACGTCACGCAGAACGTGTGCTTTACGTAAGTTCTAAATTTCAGTGAATTTTAACAAACATGGCAGTTGTGACGTCAACTAATTGTTTGCGGTTTACATGGATTTTTACAATCAATTTATTTGTTCACTTACTTTATGGTGAGTGTTTAGATACGTTGCAGTGGATTAAAGTGTAGGTTACTTTTATTGTATTCTGCAGTTTTCTGCATGTTAACTGTACGCCTATAGGATCAGTTTCAAAACACAAGTCATTAAATATTTTGCTCTATTGACCTGTACATTTTAAAAATATTGAACATAAATCCGTGGCGTATCAATGGCTTTGATTTCCTGCACAAGTTATGCTTTCTGACAGTCTTAACCCACAGCAACTTGTTGTGTTGAGTTTTCTGTGCATGTATCAGCACGTTTAAATATAGTCTGCTCAAAATAACTCAGAATTGATTTAACAAAGCAAACTTTTGTATCAAGTGCTGTGACTATAATTTACCCTATATATATATATTTAAAAATAAATGTTCAAACTGAATTTTCAGGCTAGAGCTAGTGTCATGGAAAATACACTATTACAACAACTTTAATGTCCGAAAACTGATATGGCAAAACGGAGTAATAGGAAACGGGAATTACCTAAACAATAATTAGAATAGGATAGGATATGCATGTTTATTCCCGTAAATGGAAAAACCAATGGGGTGAACACACGGGCAATCGTCAGATCACCTTGCAGTATGTTGTATGTGATAGACACGTGTCTTCAATTTGGTAGAACCCACCATTAATCCGCTTGGTTTAGGCAATGTCCGTAATGTGCCTTGCCTAAAGACACAACCGACTGGCTAGCGACCATCTGTAACTTTTCGATTGAAAGGCGACGCACTTAACCGCCAGACTAACTGGCCGGAATTATATAAATGAATGCAAGAGAATTGGTAAGGTTAGACTCAAGGCTTAGGTCACTTGATTGTACATATCTGATGTTGTTGACAATTGCAATATCTTTAGAGCAGGGGTTCTTAAACTGGGGAGCGCGCCCCCCTTGGGGGGCGTGGAAGCTTCTCAAGGGGGGCGCGAGCATGACAGTGACATATTGCAGGGTTCGAAGGAGGATACGAGAAAATCGTTTTCGCGCTTTAGCTATGTTAAATTGCCTTAGAATGCGGTTTCAGAACTTCTCAAACTAATCTTTAAAGCCAGAAAGATAATTCATTAAGCAAACAGTACCGTTATTAAGTAGTAATGATAAACTACAATACACGTATCGTGAGTTAATGCGTGTAGGATAGGACGAATATCGACGAAACGAAGCCTTTGAAACGAGTAATCTTACTGGTTAAAACACCATATACCCTTATTATAAAGGGATGTGTCGCATCTCCGCCAATCATAAATAAAGGAATCGTGGTATATGAACGCATAATGGCTATTGTTGCGTTATGATAGAAATGCTTATTATACGCCAATAATGCAAAGTAACAGCAAGATAAATAAATGTAATAGTAATTTCATTGTTTAATGTTATGTTGAGGGCAAAATATGTTATATTATATTGTGTTGATGATTTATTATTAAAAGTGCGCGAAATCAGCAACGGTAATTTATATTTTCGCGATTTTGATAAATTTTGTAAATCGCGAACTTTAAAAATGGTTCACGAATAGCGATTCGTGATCCCTTGCATCCTTCACACTAAGCAGGGTATTGGCAAAAAAATTATTGTTCTATTTTTCGTAAATTTGATTTTTGAGTAGGTGAGGCGTAAGCATGAATCACAAATCTCAAGGGGGGCGCGACTGAAAAAGTTTAAGAACCACTGCTTTAGAGGAAGATATAGCATGCTTATCTCAGTTAACAGGAAATGCAATAAGTGTTACCAGACGGGCAATTGTCAGATTACCTCTTCCACATCGGCACCACATATTGCCTCTTTTTCTACCACACTATATGATGCAAGTCAATATCCATGTGACCAACTCGTAAAGTAACAATTAATACAAATGAATAAAACTAAGTACCACGCCATACATGTGTAATAAAATAAAGTAAACATATGATAATATATGATTAAAAATATATTTTATCATATGTCACAGTGTGCAAGACAATACACTCATTGTAAACGTGTGTATACGTCACGGAAATAAAGTTCTAGATTTCCGTGAATTTTAACGACAGTTGCTAAATGAAGTTGTGAAGTAAACGAAGGTGTGCTTATTGGTCATATTAACGCATTTATTCTTAGTAGAACATAAGCGTATTAACCTGCTTACTTTTTGCGTTTATATAATTTTCAGTTAACTGATTTTCAAATAAAAGTGTTTCAATTGTACAAGGTCTAAATGTTCAGTTTTCTTGCAGGTCAGGTTTAAAATTCAAATTTATTTCAAACGACTAATCATGAAATACTTTGCTTTATTGACCGTCTTCTGTTGTTTAAACATAGCTGTATCAGGTAAGGTTTAAATAGAGTTTATTATAAATAATAATTATCTTAGATTATTAGTATTAAACCGAAACATTACAGAAAGACAAGAAGGAAGCTCTAAGCTACAATCTGATTCAAAACTCTCGAAACAGAAGGCATTTGTTAAGTACAGCATGTGCCAGAGTTCCGTCCCAAATTTCATTGCCGCAACAGCAAGACCTCAAGATCCAAACCTTCCTCATAAATTCAACTTAACAGTGGAAGAAATTTTTACCCACGGTTTTTTGTTTGAACTTGTGCGAACCGACGAGCCCACAGGCTGGGACACGATGATAATAGTGGATTGGGTGATTCACACCGGTGAGCAACCTTTATAAATATTGACATTTCTCCTCCGTAGACTTATATGGGTGTAAATTCTACCATTTCATATAGGAATGCCGTATATTATGAACCACTTTGAGGCTATAGCACCTAAAATACGAGTTGAGAATTAAGTATTTACTTAATTTAGGCTAATGACCACATATTACATAAACACTTAAACGTTCAGTGCTACCAAGTAGAGCATGACCGAACAATTTCAAGTTTGACATTATTTTGTAAATTCTATTATTTTTTGGTTTAGGATTACCCACAAGCTGCAAAGAAGCAATGCGGTTTGGACTCAACGAAAGTGGAATACAACTCATATGCAACCCAGCAAATCAGCAAAATTTGAAAGTTTATTGCGATCAAACCACTGACAACGGTGGTTGGCTGGTCGGAGTTTTAGTCATTGAAATGTTTCTCACAGCTAATAAACAAACTTTTTAGGTTTTCCAGCGTCGGACGGATGGTTCTGAAGATTTCTATCGAACTTGGATTGAATATCAGGGAATGTTTGGAAACCTTAGCAACGAGTTCTGGTTGGGTGGGTTTCAATTTCATAATATTTATTTTTAATATTTATTACTTCAATTAGTTGATATGATTGAATCTAAATTTAGGGAACGAAAATCTTCATGCTCTTACTCGATCCGGAAAATATGAATTACGGATTGAATTGGAAAGTTGGGTAAACGTGAAAAAGTTTGCAAAATATAGGTAAGAACCATACAAATGTACAATTAATTTATTAATAGAAATTATATTAACAGCTCTTTTTCCATTGGCTCCGCTCAAGAAAAGTATTCTTTGAATGTGTCAGGTTACTCTGGGAATGCAGGTAAGAATGTAAACATATGAGGGTTGGAAATCCCTAATCGCTTTCAATTATCATTTGTGTAGGAGATTCGCTTTCATATCACGACGGGCAACCCTTTACTACCAAGGACATGGACAACGATTCCGACGGGCGTAATTGCGCTGTCCAATACCATGGAGCTTGGTGGTATGATAGTTGTCTCTACTCCAACTTAAATGGGGAATACATAAAAGACCAAACCTTAAGTACCCGAGCTGCAAGTTGGAGTCAATTTCACAGTAGAAAATACTCACTGAAGTTTATCGAGATGAAGTTCAGGCCAAGAGAAGAATAGTAATAAATTAATCATCACCTTGCAATAATGCAGATAACCACAAATATACCAGGTATTCTCCAAGCATGAAGTACATTTGCAATTCAATGAAATACTTTCGGGTTTCACATCTGTTTTATACTCCTTATACACTATGCCTGTTATATATTCTAACAATGTAAATATTCAATTGATGCAAAGTGCATCATTTTTGTTGCCGAACGGTTAACACAAACGACTCATCTGTGAACTGTAGACACGAAGCCAGTGTACGGAATATTTCCTATAGACCATATAATTTAACCCATCTTGGAATTTTTTTATTTTAATGTGATTCAATGTCTTATTCCACAGAATAAATGCTAACGTTTTTGTTTTTTAAATCCGATAATTTATCACAACATTTAATGATACTTTAAATTAAAATGTGAATTATGTTCTACTGAACAATTTAAGCTTCTGGCAGTTATTATTAAATTATTCTATCCATATTATTATGTGCGGTTAATGTCAATAAACGCTGTTAACGCTCACCCAAGGAAGTGTCAGCGCAATATGAAGGAATATCTAACACAACATTTAACTAAACACTTTTGGTGAAGTATTCTAAGCGCTATCCAGCACTGTTCACACTTCAAAAACCCAGTTTTACCTGTTCTTTAAAGGGAACCCGCCCATACTAATAAATGAATACTAAATGAAAAATCTCGATTATATTTTTTGTTAAGCTTACGCTTAAAAAATATCAAGTTAACACCACCCTGTTTTACCAACCGATTTGACGTATATCATTATATTCATATTTTATATAAATCAGGCATGGGCAATATACGGCCCGTGAAGAGATTTTGACCGTCCCGCAGACTGTATCTAACCATACCCTTTCCATGTAATTAAGATAAGACCGCCGACTAGAGAAGTTGCCCGTGATTTAAAAGGTAAGTTATGTCAATCAATAAAAAGTGACTTAACCAATTTATTAAAAATCGACTGTAATGATAAGGAGTGTTACTGAGCTCGACTGTGGGAGTGAGTTGTATTATTGTGCTCGAATGTGGTCATGAGCTATATTACTCTGCACCACTGTTGGCGGATGGTAAGTCTGTGAAAATAATTCAACGCCTAAACTAATCAGCATTCAACGCCTAAAGTAATCAGCAAGCATTACCAAGAAATATCCATTGCATCATTGCGCCCACTGTCGGGTAAACAATGACCGGTTTCCATCCGGTAGACTGGTTTCCATCAGACAAACTTAAGACTAACGTAAATCAGTCTGATGTTGGCTCATCGTAAAGAAGTAACTATTGGTTTATTTAAACCCATTACATTATTGAATTACCATCATAGAAATTGCGATTTTGTTACGTAAATTCCCACAGTTAGGTAGGTAGAAATTTTAAAGGATATTAGTGTTGCAACATTCGGGGGAAATGTACATTTTTCATGCGCGGAAAGTCCTCCAGTAAAGCAGTGCAGAGCTCTGACGTCACATCAACCAGCTCTGACGTCCCATCAACCGGTGATAAATTCGGTGTGGTAACATGCGTGGAAGCGACGTATTTAGGAACGTTTCATTAACATTGTGATATCTCTTTCTTGTGACTGCGTTGCTCCAGTTTCGTTTGTTTCTTGATGACGATGTTATCCACTTTGTACTTGCACCTGCGTTAATCTCTCCCAAGTTGTCAGTTAGATTCTTACTCAAGGCTAAATTTTACCGGGCTTACTTGTAGGATTTACTATAATATTTTAGTCTATCGATTTCGCCGAAAATACTTAGACAATTTACTCTTTTTTAAATTTATACCGATTGTGAGAATTCTCCTTTTTTGGAAAAATAAAGATCGTTGCAAAATATTAACATTCCAGCTAAGATTCCTAAAGGTTTTAACCTTATTGGATAACCCCTTTATACCAATAATCTGGCAACATGGCATGCCTGTCACCAGCGCGACGCAGAAAAAAATAAAATAAAAAAACAAGGTAAAATTAAATTGTTTTTCCACCAGAACTCCGAAGAAGAGCCATAAAATATATATATAGAATGACAGAAGCCAGTCGAATTATCGTTGGAGAGTAATCACGTCTATACATAAGCATTTCTCCAGGTGCAGCTAGCACTATAAACCTCCCTTGAGTAATCACGTTTAAGCAACGTTACTGATCTTATATAAACATTGAGTTTCGAGGGTTTTAAACCCTGCGGCAAAAAGCTTGTCCTGCATTTATACCTATGAGATCACAACTGGTCAAAGTACGCTTTAAAGGTTCAAAAAAAGTATTGTTTGACGTGATAAAAATAGGTATTGTTTAGCGTGAGTTATACCACAGAATATATATCGGGTAGATTTTTTTTTCTTTTTTGGACTGGCCGCCGGAACAATTTTGTAAAATAGAACATTTACCTAATCAGGGAAATCGCCACATTATATCGTGTATTTATTGAGACATTAATCCACTGAGTTCAGGTAACGTCCGCTAGGTGGTACACGTCATCTGACGGTGACTCTTCATGTGGTACAGATGCGTATTTTCTTCTGTTAAATTTGTTCAGCACACGAAGAAAGAGTAATAAGTGGCGACTGACCAATTAATCTCCCTATCTCTTCAATGCAAACTGACCTCACAAAAAGTGACCTCCTCCCACAGAAAGTCTTAGATATTTTCACAATTAAAAAAAAACTTTAAATCGTTTCTTAAAAATTGTCAACGGATATTTATATTTATTTACGGCGATGGAAAAACGCAGTATATGTCGTCGGGAACTCGTCAGCATATTACCTCGTGCCCGCAGTCAGATTACCAAAGCTAATACAGTATATGTTGAATATGATGAAGACCTTGCGTCAGTATTTTTTCAAACTTCTGGTCTTATTAACTATATTTTGAACTGACCATGCTTTGAACCTTTTAATACATTAATTCCCTAGGTTCAGGCGACATCAGATAATTGCCGCGCCACAACTACATAATATTACGGTCTAGTTTCGATTTAACAACTGTTCGTAGCCGGATAGATGTCTTATACTTCAATTATCTTAAGTAATAATTAAATTACATTTAAATTAGCGCTGAGCTATAATTGTTTATGGTAAGGCTGAAAGATAACATTTAACAGTTAAAACCGCACACTAAACCCTATTTGCAAAGTCTCTTACGAATGAATGAGTTGATTTTAGATCAAATGTTAGAGGGGCCAATTTTGCCTATTTGGACAATGAAAAAATGAATAATACGCAGGTATTGAGGGTAGTCCGGTAGGTGCCTTGTCCAAGAACTCATAAGTGCCCAGGTTTGTTTCTATCCCACGACCTCATGGCCCCATCTCGGTTAACAAACCGACGCTCTACAATAACGAGATTGGCGATGCAATGTTGTTATATAAATTGACTACTGCCCAGAAAAATACAAAATATTATTGCACTGCGAACATTCTTAAAATTAAGCGCTTAATAATATGCTACTCACGTTTTGCCCCTGGGCAGTTAAAATCACAGTCGCCATGCTACCAATACACATTTACAACCGGATAAACTTTTGGGTAAATTCTTTGAATGGGAGTTAACTCATAAAACGGTTGGCTATTGGGTTAATCTTCAATTTAGGAGCTTTTTTGACTGAGAACTTTAAAATACGCCAATCTAGAGCGCTTTACAATATTATTATGCTGACAAGTAATTTTTTTTGTAAAAAAAGGGGTTTAGGTATTTTCAACACATAAAAGGACTTTAAAAGAAGGTCGTCCATTCGTTTATAACCACAGAGGAGAAAATCAAAGATGGCGGAGCCGGTAAGGTTGGTTCATTTCGTTAAAGTAAGGTTTAACAGCCACGTCATTTTTTATTTCATTATACTGTGTGTATTCACTGACGTGTTTTAACTACTGCAGTTTTGGTGTTTTATCCTGTCTCCTTAACTTAAATAAGTATGCCCTTCTTCTTTAATGTAATAAAGTGGCAAAAAATAAACTAAAACTATTGCTACGTTTATGGTGTAATGTTGTATGTAGTCGTTGGATCAACCGGCCGGATTAATGCAAGGGATTTTGTTACGTGTTAACGAACATAGAGATTATGTTTAAATTATAGGGGATTTCGAAGCGTAAAGACAGTCGTGTGGGTTTATTTTGTTGTAACTTTTTATTTCGGTCGTGTTCGATTGATAAAAAATAAAAAAAACATAATTTTAAACCGTAAAAATCGCAATCAAACGTTCATGTTTGCACAAGGCCATCTAAGATTATCTTGAAGTCACAATTGCAATGGATCAAGTTACCCCATACTGGTGGCGTGATAATCCGAAGATTGTAGTGTGTTAAACTCTTTTGCGTTTTTCCATTACAAAATGGCCATTTTTGCCAGGAAAACTCAAGATTCGGGATGTTCTGCTTGGCAATGACGGTCCCTCTTGCCGCGATACAAGTAGGTTTCAGTGTGACACTATTGAATCCTATCATTTCGTCACTTCAAGAAACATTTAACGAAACCCACAAGGTAAGCGACGTTGATGATCATTTCTTTAGGTTATTAGTTTAAAAATGTAACCTATAATTTGCGTGTCGGACATCCAGTCCGAATATGTATGTGCACGCGTGCACGTATGTACAAATGTAAAAGTTTGATTTTGTATGTACACGTGTGACAGTACGCCTATGTATGCAAGGGTGTGTGCATATGTGTGTGTGTAACGGTAGGGGTAGAAGCAAGTCACTGTTGCTAGTTGATATGATAACGGTGTTGTTTAGTAAAACACTTAGCGGATGTTACATGTAGTGGTATAATGGTTTAAATAGAGGGTAAAATATTCTTCACCTTATTAGGCACAATAACTCCGAAATAAATAACAATAACTCCTGCAAAAGAGACATGACACAATGTGGCGATTTCCCTAATAAGGAAATTGTTGATCTATTAGTAATTGGCTTTGGGTGGCCAGTCGAAAAATAGAAGAAAAAAATGAAACAATAAGCTATATTGGGTACTATATTGCCAAAACATAAAACTTCATAACTAGATTAAGTATTTTTATTACTTATCGTTCGTATTAGGCAATGCAATACTTCTTAGTAGATTTAAATACAGGAAGTTGTGAACCCAGGTGACATACCCTTCAAAGCGTATTTTGATCGGTTGCGGTTACATAGGATTAAATACAGAAGCGATCGATTTTTGCCGCGGGGTTTAAATTGACATCCTTCAAAACCCAATGTTTATGAAAGATCAGTCACGTTGCTTAAAAAACGCGATTAATCAAGTTAGATTTAGTTCCAGCTGCACCTGGAGAAATGCCTCTGTAAAGAACACGTGATTGATTACTCGCTCACGATATTTTCAGTGCTATCGGTTATCTTATATATATATATGTATGTTTATTGATTTCCTTTAAAACGGGACACCTTTATTTGTACTCCGTTGTATTTTATGTAGGCCTATATTTTATTACAAAGTTTAATGTGAAACGCGCGATTAGCCCTTCACGAAAACCGTTTTTTATATGAATAACATGAAAAGGTCCTGCTAACTGTCTTTTAACTATTGTAATTTTGCTGTATTATCATGCATCCTTTTTTAACTGTGCTATTCTTTTTTAATGTAATAGAGAAGCAAAAACAAACCAAACCAAACTTTATTTTTCACAATTGTCAAACAGAATCGTTATGGAGACCCGATGGATGAACATACTGAACTTTTGGTGACAACGTTGATTGTGTCATTGATTCTGGCTGGTGGGCTGCTTGGAGGGATAGCGAGCAATTACTTGATCAAGGCTATCGGCCGAAAACAGCTCTTGTGCATATGTCATGTCATAACACTCTTGAGCGTTGTGATTGTCGCTCTGATAGCTGCACTAACGAAATCATATGAAGCGTTCATAGTTGGGAGATTTGTCCTTGGGTTCGGATTTGGAGTGGTTTCCAGTTCAGTATTCAAACATAGCTAAACAGAATAACTGTATCTTGTCTCATCGAATTGCTTGGTGGGTTAGTGCTTTGTCTTCCAGCTGAAGGGTTAAAGACTTGAAACTGGTGCTAGCTAGTCCGCTGTGTCTTTTGACTAGCCACTTGGCCAACATTGCCTGAGCTTAGGAATGTAATGAGATGTACCATTTTAAAGGAACATCTTAATCATAAAACTCGCTGTACTAGCTATTTTATTATATCCTGCGTTCTCTTCCACGCCCACTAAAATGTAAAAAAATAACACAGATTGTTTCGTAAGATCGTATGGCCCCTTGGCGTGCGCCACCAATTAAAATCCAACGTTACTGGTTTTAAAACTATTCAAACTGATTAACCGAACTGAAATACAAACTGTTTTAGATCTGGTACCTATTATGGCGACTGAAATGAGTTGCCCGAATCAGCAACTTTTTTGGCAAAGTTCGATCGGAATTGGAATATCTGCAGGAATCTTTTTAGTCCCCATCATTGGCCATCCAAAAGTAAGATATGTTACTCTTTATCGCTTTTTCCATTAAAATAAGTTTACTATGATCAATATAACATGAACAATATATAAATCTGGAAACTTTATACAAATCTGAGTGATTGTGGTACTGCTACCTTAACATGCATCTGGTTTGGTTGAACTTGATTCAAAGCGAACGACGACATACCAAATGTTTACATAAAAATAATCTGGTGACAAGCCCAATGTAACCTATGGTTATTTTATGTTATTACTAACCCGGAAAGTCCTGTTAATTTTGGCACTATAAATATAGAATGGATAAAACGTCGGTGTTTGATCGCGGATTAATATCCAGACGAAATAATCCGCAGACTTAACCCCCAACAGACTTCTATATAAAATCCATGGGAAATCTGCAGGTGTAAAGAAATCCGCATTTTAATCCCTCGCCGAAAAATTTGTCTATGCCGTTCCTGGTGCCTTGAAATTTAGGAGTCGATTGCTGGTATTCGTACGTGTTGCCGAATGTTTAACGTCGCCGATACATATGCCGATATGTATATAAAACGGTCTTATTGATCAATCCAATATGGTTTTAAAACTTATTCGCTACAAAAAAGAATTGGCATGTTTTAACACACCCACACCAGTTCGCATAATCTTAGTTAAGAATAATTCTAATCTATAGGCTCTCGGAAATGAAACGCTGTGGCCGGTGCTGGTGGGGGTTAGTGGACTTCCTTCCGCATTGTACCTGATATCCAGTTGGTGGATCCCTGAGTCTCCGTATTATTTACTCCGAAAGGGGAAAGTGGAAGATGCCGCAGACGCTCTTCGAAAACTCAGAATCAACAAAAAGGTGAAGCGATGAATTGCGTTTCTTTCTGGTCATATACCACTGGGGAAATGTTTGGCAGTTACCGGCGGGTTAGCTTGGTTCGAAAGTGGTCGGAACCTAATTGGTTTTGTCCTTGAGCAAGACTCTAAGCGGACATTACTTGGAACTACTGGATTAATGGGTCCTACTAAAACTAAAGGAACGTCTCAGTCATATAAAACACACTGCAATAGCTCTGGTTACCCTGTGGTGGGCGCAAGGTTCTCTGATGGTCAATCGTGTGATAATGCCTCCTGCTTTTTTAATTCAATGGGATGAAACATGAATATCCTGACACAGTCTAAGTGATAAGGATGAAAATCATGGCCAAATAGGTGTTGGGTTATATTCTTACCCTTTTCAAATTTTTGACATCATCTGAATTTGATCTTTACCCATAAGTAACCAGAGTACCAAATGACTTTAGTGTGTGAATCTGTCCAATGATACCAAACAGTTTTCATTTTACTATTAATCAAAAATCTAAAGTTAAGAATATTTGACCACAATATAATAGTCTTATGTACAGTGTAGACCATTCATTATATTATTACCAGACAAAACTGATTTTGGTTCCTTAATCTTGGGGAATATATAAAAATCTATCCGTTTTGTGTTTAAAATATTGGTTGGTGTTAGAAGGTACACAACATTTTTTTAGAATTACACAAGTCATCTAAAATAGTTTTTGATTTCAATTACAGGACGTGATCAAAGCCGAAATCGAGATCATAAGAGGTGAAATAAAAGATATTCCGAATGTTGGTATCAAAGTAATCGTATCTACCTCTCAATACAGGTTAGTAGGTGGCACGCAGTCGAATACGAATAATGTAGTTTCTAAGCCAGTGGCTCTCAACCATAGAGTCCGTGAATTGTTTTAGAGCGGTTCGTGATAAAACGAATTTGCGATATAATTTGTATATTGGGAAAGAACATTTTCAAGGCAAGGTTTGGAACGCGTGATGGAATCGTCACTAAGGCCGTCTTAAATACTAAAATCAGTATGTGTATCGGTCGGTTTAACGATTCGGCCGATCGAATAGAAAGAACAATTTTAATGCTTGCAGAAACAACAAATAAACTACTTGAATCTTTTTTTACTAACTAGTGTATTACAAATATTCTTACAGAAAACAACTTTTTGCTGTGATATTGTTGCACTCCAATTATATGTTGGTCGGATTCAATCATGTTGCCATGTTCTCTGACATTGTGTTCGCACAAGCGGGGATTCCCCTACATCTTGTGACGTTTGCATCTATCGGAGTGTTTGGAGTTTCCTTTATTGCGGCTATATTCGGAGTAAGTTGATTTTGCATTATTGTTTGCAAGTAGAAATCTTTTATTCGCGTTTAACCTATTTTTCTTTCAGTTAGATTACTTATTTCTTTTACATTTATTAAACTAAGTAAATTCATGTGTAGACCAAACACCATAGCATTGATGGTTCGTTTACGAAGGAATGCAATAGCTTTAATGCAATAACTTAATTGGTAAACGTCATACATTTACATGATTTTTAAAGTTTTAATCAACAATTTTGTTTTGCAGTCAAAAGTGGTGGGTAAGTTTGGTCCTTTAAAGGTTACCCTTGTGAGCAACGCTGTCATCATATTCTCCATTGCTCTGTTTACTGCCACCAGAGCAACTAGTCACCTGGCGCCGACAATTCTTCCGTATATTACAATCGTTGCCGTTGGTGTATTTCTCATTGTGTGAGTGAAGTTTGTTATGTAGAATTAGAAAACGTGTATAATTATATACGCTGGTGTTTATACTACTTGTCGTACGTAACGTATTATCCTGATGGAAGGTAAATAATGTATTCATCATAATGTAAGGTTTATTTATTGTGACAAAATATTTATTGTGCAGAAACGTGATGTAAAATGTATATAATATACATATATATAGTAAGTTAAGGCGCCAAAGTTTTGGTAAATTAATATTCCCATACCGGACATTTACCAAATCTAGTAAGTTAATAAGTTTTATCTAAATTTATAAAACGCCATTATCATACATGGGACAAGGCACTTAGTAGACATTGCCCAAACCCAATGGAAAAATGTGTTCTACCAAAATTAAAGAAAAGTCTCAATCATACACAACACACTGAAATAGCTCGGGTAACCTTGTCGTGTCGCAAGGTAATTTGACGATTATCCGTTGGATAGCGCGCCTTTTTCACATTCACAGGGATAAATATGAATCGTATTCTATGTTATATGTGGGTAAGTAACACATAATAAAACACGGATAATTGTAAATTGTCACATATAAAGTTGGGTTGCCGTAGATGTGGTGTAAGTTTTCGATAGATCCATTAGAATGTTTAGTTGAGTGAATAATTTTTGTAAAAGAGTTTGTACATTGTTTGTGGGCCATTTAGATATTGCAAAGTGTATTTAGTAATCTAAGTTTTTATGTAGTTTAACCACTTGATGAAGGCAATGTCTTTTAATGGTGCAAAAGGAGAATTAAGCTTAAAAAGTGAAGTCAAGTGACCGAATGATTAAAGCGACCAATACATATACCAACTATATAAAACGGTGTAAGGGACAAACCCATCAAAGGTTTAAACTTGGCCCAGTAAAAATAGTTAAGCTCAAACAGCTGTCACGACGTTGATACTGAGACTATCTAAACTCTAAAGTATATTTCCGATGTAGCCACTTTAATTCTCTCATTTCACAGATGGACAGGCGGATTAAACGTTGCTTTATTCCCGCTTTTTATGAATTACACAATTGAAGCAACAAGGGTAACAGTATTGGCTTATGATTCTGTTGTCTTTTGGGTGATGTCATGGATGGTTGCGTTCGTCGTTCCTTACTTGCAGGTATAGCTATCTTAATCGAGCAATAAGTCAGGTTAAAGGGGGTGTTGCAATACAATCTTACATGTATACTTGACACGGTCCATACTACCCCTACCCGAGCCACTAAAGCCGGTTTCTCGGTCTCACGGGCTGCTTTATTTAGCACTTTTCTTCGAGGCTTAAATGTGATAATTTGGATTGAAAAATTTGCATGCGTTTATTTTGATTATACGTCAGGTTCGCCGGTCACGGTTTGGGTATGTTTACACTGAATGCTTGATTTGATCAAAAATGTGTTTTAACGACTGACGTTTTGTCTTTATTTTCTTGTTTTCATTTTTTTATAAAAGATACAGTTGCGTTGTGGAAGACTTAACTAAATTATTCAAGATCTTCTTACATTTAACGCAAAAACTACTAATTGTACATTTCTCAAAAAAAATTGTTTCAGTTCCACTTGAATTTGTATCAGATGATGATATGGCTGGGATGTGCGTTGGTGAATTTGATTCTCATGGTCGTATTTCTACCAGATACGAATGGGAAAAACTCTGATCAGATCCAAGAATATTTCAAAGGAAAATTGTCTGCGAAAGAGAGAAAAAGAAACAATGATACATAAAAATCCTAAATATTATCTGATGACAATGGGTCACCGTGCCTCATTCTTTTTATAAAATGATTTGCGTTAATTTTACAATAACGCCCGACAAATTTCATTTATACATCTATCGTTGATTACTTTTATTTTTTTAAATCGGATTTGTGTTTTTTTAAATCGGAAAGTCTGGCGAAGGGAGATGTGACCTACTATGGTCTTATTAAATAAAACCGGTTAAACAACAGGGTTATTGTCTTGGCCGTCCACAAAAAGGATGAAGCTACTAAATCGTGGTAAAACTTAAACAAGCGGTATATAACATAACATAGATAAAGTTTAAACTCGCCACAAAATGCGATTTACCAAATATAAGAAACAACTGAACAATCTGACGATTGCCCACATGATAACGCCCACTTCTTCCCGAAATCGACCACTGCCCACAAACCTACAAAATATTTTTGCACTGCGAATACTCTCGAAATACGCGCTGGACATGCTACTTACGCTTTGCCCTGGGCAGTTTAAATGACACCCGCCATGCTACCAGTACAATTTTTGCACCCGAATAAAATCTTGGGTAAATTCTTTAAAAGGTAGTTAATACATATAACGTTCGGCTCGGTTACTGGGTTAATCTTCAATTTAAAAGTTTTTTTGAATAAAAACTTTAAAATGCGCTAAAAAAGAGCGCTATAATTATGTTCGCTTTACAATATTAATATGGTGACAAGTAATTTTTCACGTGAAAAATAAAGGTTTAGATATTTTAAACACACAAAAGGACTTTATAAGAAGGTCGTCCATTCGGTTACAGTTTCTCCCGACCACAGCAGATAAATTAAAGATGGCGGAACCGGTAAGGTTGGCTCATTTCATTAAAGTAAGGTTTAACAGCGACGTATTTTTTTCCTTTATTATACTGTGTGTATTCATTGTTTTAACTACTACAGTTTTGGTGTTTTATCCTTATTTCTTAACGTAAAATAATTATGCCGTACTTTACACAAGAATAAGCTTGTGTTATAATGCCCTCCACCACCAGTATAGGCTTAGATTTAAATATTGATCACAATCTGTTAATCAAGTGTGGCAGCCAGATGTTAGTAATTCACACATTGAGTGTTTTATGGACCGGCACATAGATGTAAAACATTATTAGATTTCACAGTACAACAACCTATATTCCCAAACCTATAAAAGGCAACGGCCCTGGATTTCTTTACCCAAAAGAATTATATTTAGCACGGGACGTTTAACACACACTTCTACTTTACAGCTTATAGTGTAATAATTTTAATATACACAAATAACACTAAAATGATGGGCTCGTTGCGAAGTTTTTTTTGTATAAATGTTGGAATATGAATCGGTCGCGTTCTCCATTCAGCCTCCCGATTTTACCACCATTTAAATGTTTTCACATTATACAATTCCACTAATTGATTGTTTCAAGTCGCACAACCTTCGCCAAGAATTGGGAAAAGAACGTTTTATTTAACACAACGATACGCACGATATTCATTACCAGGATTACTGTACACATGCCCACGCCACTTTGCAACAATTCTACAACATCTATTTTAAATTCGACTGGTGTACCAGAACATACGCGCTTCTCGCACACAATACTCTTTGTTAGCCCGTGGTAACAGTCAGTTCAGGTAGCTAGCGCAAGACAGTAGTACATCATTGAAACGGTTTGTGGATCACTGGTTGAAAGAAATCACGTATACATGCACGCGTTTTGGCGAGTAAAGTACAATTTACCAAACAGAGAAGATATATATAGAATATATAGGTCTGGTGTAGTTAAATCCACGGGTTTCGGTTGTTTACAATGTTAAGATTGCGAATTAGGGGGACTGACGCTTGCCACTGTTGTAGAGGTTGTACTTGGTTACATCATTGCAGCAGAAATTGTCACAAAGCCGCTTAGCATGAAGCATTAGGAAAATAGATAACGTTACCAAAAGCTATCGAACTGAATATTTCTACTACCAAAGGGTACGCAATTAATTAAGACGGCTAAGACGAATCTTGGGTTTGTGTTTGATGAAAAATAGTTTTCGGCGTTCTCTTGCAAGGAAAGTAATGGTTTATTCCTCAGGTTGCTGTTCGTTCTCTTGTCCGTCGGATGCTGTCCATAACTGCAACAATAGTCGACATCAGAAAGTGGTCATAGAATTGAGTCAGGTGGGTGGTTAGAAATGTCCATTTCAGAATTAAGATTTAAAAAGAAAATTATTAATTTTTTAATCTAGAAATTTAAAATTTCAAGTCATATTGGATTAAAAAAGAGGTTATTTATATACTTTTAATGCAAATTAGAAAAAGAAGTAAAACGTTTTTTCAATTACCACTAAACAGTGATTAAGATAATTTTAATATAATTAAAAAAGAATGTGATGATGATAATTATAAATAAAACTTTTTTCCAACATAAATGCATTTATTTTTTTCTTAATAAAATTAGTACGAAAATATTTTTTACAGGCTCTTAAAGTCTATTTTAAGCATTTCGAACTTATTGATTTTTACAAAATTCTAAAAACCTACTGGATTAGGACATCCTTAGATGTGGTTATGAACTTACAGTGAGGTTATCACGCAGAAGTTGCATGATAAGAGTGCTGTCTTTGTAGCTCTCCTCACTTAAACTATCCAGCTTAGCGATAGCTTCGTCGAATGCCTGAAAAACATGGTTGAGATGAACTAAAATTAAAATCCTGTCTGTGACAAAACTGCTGTGTATGATTGGTATTACATGAAATGTTTTTCTTTTGAAACCTTTTTAAATGAATACGGTCAGAATTTGCTTGTGGAGAAGAATTTTTTATGCCTAATTCTACTGTACTTTAAGTTTTACAGAGTTCAGATGTGTTGTTTTCTGCATCTATATTCAACAGGAATTAAACTAGAACTTCTTAAAATTCTACAGAATTCAGTTTTTCGCATCTAAATTCAATAAAAACTAAACAATCTAACTCAGCAAATTTCTTATCAAAGTACCTCTCTTGCAAGGGCGCAGGCCTTTTCTTGGTCATTTTTGATTTCGTAGTGGAAAACTGAGAAGTTGAGGGCCAAACCAAGTCGAATTGGGTTGGTTGGGTCCATGTGAGTTTTGCTCAGATCATATGCAGAGCTGTAAGCTTTGGCGGAGTCATCCACCACCGCTAGATAAACAAAGATAAACAATAATTGGATATCATGTGCAATAAACCAAAACTTTGTGGACATTATTAAAAGGTCATATACAATACACAATATATACTTTATTCACGGTTACCATGTGATAACTCGTGTCTACGGTCTAGTTGCCAAAGCTATTACATTGTTCTGTGTACGATGAACACATTGCTGGCATTTTTGTTCAACCCATTAATCCAAAGGTTCTCAAACTGTGCGTCGCGACGCCCTGGTGCGTCGTTTGAAATCGTGTAGAGCGTCGCACAGCCATAGCGTTCGAAACTACACTCATTAAAACTAAATATCGATCACAAATAGACGTTGAAAGAGAACTGAGGTTGGCAGTTTCAAAGATTCTCATTATATTTGAACTAAATTACTAACGGGCGGGGACGTGGCTATTGTTCTTTTATTGTATTTCATTTCTTCATTACGTGTGCGATGCCACTAAATAGAACTTTAGTAGCAATATTTTAATGACTGGTGCGTCGCAAGCTCCGTAAACTTTTGGAAAGGCGTCGCAACCAAAAAAAGTTTGAGAACCACTGCATTAATCCTTTGGATTTAGGCGATGACTGTTAAGTAATTTCAAGGACACAACCTACTTACTACAGACTTTTCAACGAACATACATTAAAACCTAATTCATTAAACATTTTAAATTCTATGAGGTAAAAACTGAATTCGGTAATTAAAGTATTATTATATAACTGCAAATGCAATCACTTTACATAATGAAAAATTGGAATCTATGTATATGTTACAAGTATAAATTTACAAAACATGACGGCCTTGAAAAGCTTCATTTGCTGTATGGATCAACTCTTAAACCATTTAGTATTATGCACCGACATTGGAGAACAACACTTCACAAAAAAACAAGGTATTTACTTTCTCTCTGCGATTCGTCTGTAACTTCAGCGATGTATCGGTAGTAATCGCCCCGCATTTTAAGGTAGAACACCTCGCTCTCTTTTGCAGTTTTATAATCTTCACTATCTTTGTCCACATCATCGGCATCGGGTTTATTGACAATGAGGTGTGTTTCAAGGAGGTCAAGTACATCTCTGCAAATTGTCTTCAACTCGTCTTCAATCTGGTGAATGATTTAATGAAGCCAAAACTAATCTACACATGAAGTAGAATACATGACTATTTTAGAATTCCATTTTTTAATCTAAAATTTTGATTACTGTTCCAGAACTGAAACAGTTCTTTAAAAAAATTTTCCAAAATGTTCAGAGATTCGAATCTTTGGGATTATAAATTAAATGTTATAACCAAACCAACATGTCTATTTAAAAAAATAATGCATTTGCGATTTACCGATGAAACAGAATTTCAAATACTGAAGATTCGAATCTCTGGATAGTGTCTTATCGAAAATCGCCATTTTTTAAAAATAGTTGGGACCCAATAAATATTAGATTGTCTTTTGTCTAAAAATAATTTGAGAAATTTTTACTGTTTAACCAAACATTTCTTTTTTGCATTTATTATTTTTACCTAAATTTTAAGAGAGGATATAAAATATCTAGACACAAAATTACCATTCTAGAAAGGTTTATTATTCTGCTTCATACATCCCTCTTGAGCACACTCAACAAAACAACATGTATAGACCTATGCTTACAAGGCAACTTACTTTTACTTTGTACTCAACGGCCATTTCAACTTTCTTTCCCCCACAATCAGTTTTTGTGGCAATCGAAGAAACCACCCTCCAAGAGGACCGTCTTGCCCCAACCACATTTTTGTATGCAACGGAAAGCAAATTTCTTTCCTGCATGATGCAAGAGTAAATCTCGTTTAAAGTAAGCTTTTAATGCCAAGTATACACATAATTAAACATTTTTGGGTGCTGCAACAACACCGAATTAACTATGTAGTTTTTATATTCCACAACACAGAATTTTTTTATTGCTTTTAAAGGCTTAAAACTTATAAAACACATGTAAAAATACAAGCCCTATGAAAATGTTTTCAATAAAATGAATATAATGATAGAAAAAACGTAGAATACTAGACTACAATAGGTTAGTTCAAATAAAACATCAAAAACTCTGTATTTAAAAAAATAGAAATGTTAAATAAAACAGATCAAAAATACTGGAAACCAGATTAAAGCAATAAAAAATTAAAGAGTTTTTTTAAATGATTTTATAATCGTATATGAAAATTCAGTCTGGAAAGTTAAGGACAGTTTTTACAATCAAAAATAAAAAATTTTTGATGTATTTATGATCATTTTTGTTATGTTTTAGCCTGTTTTTTTTACTTTATTACCGTTTTTTTAAAGATTTGGCATTGTAAACAAAAACATGAGATTCTGTACTTTTAACCGGTTTTGAATTAGTTAAAAATTAACAGAAACAGCAAATTTATTTTTAGCTACTCTTGGTACCTCAAATTTATCTAGTCCGCTATTTAAATTTCCAAGAGACTATTTCTTTAACAGGTTAAACCTAAAGTAGCAAGTTTAGTTTATTTTGTATTATGTTACTCCACATTTTGAAGCATCATACACATTTTGAAGCATTTACATGACATTCTGGCAATAGGCTTTAATGCCAGTGTATCATATAAACTTTTTCATTAAATACTCTGGTATTGTACACTAGTTTAGTCAAATCGTTAAATCTTACCAGGGACATCCAACCGAAATGTCGATTTGTCAATTAAAAAGATGAGTATTTAATAGTGTAACACAAATGTCACAGATATTCTAAACATTACAAAATCACCCAATAGTTTTACTATGTGACTTTGGTTACCACTTATATGTTATAGGGAAACCCGCTTTGTATCAATAAACAAATAATTTAAATCCGTCACTAATTGTCAGAAGTCACTAACAACACAATAAAGGTTGGATACAGCGCAAAAACTTTAAGCCTTGGTGCAGGATGTCGCAGATATAGACCGGATAAAAAGTGCAGTAACAGAGTAGGCTAACAGGCATCAGCGCCGTCGCGACAGGTCACAGGATATCAGCAGCATTTATTTGCCATTATACGAGTTATTGGTGTTAAAAGAATAATAAAAACTCCACAAATCAAGTTCATTTTACCTCGACTGATAATTTTTTGTTAACAAAATCAGTCACACACTTCTTCATCATGTCGGACATATCATCGTATCTTTCGGCTTGTTCAGCAAGTTTGGCACGACGAACTATTGTGTCTCGGTCCTCATCCATGTTTTATTTAATAATTTCAAAACTAAGAATGATGCACACTTCTAAAAGGCTGAAAACCAAGTTAAAAACCGTTAAATAACCAACTACCAACACCCTACCAAACCTTAGACATACGCGCTGGGTGCTCTCGAGTCATTCCTTCGATTTAGAGCTTTAGCGTTCAACTATAGGATGACGTCATTGACCTAATTAGTGTTACTCCGCATAATGATTAACATGTATTTCTACAAAGTATTGCTCCTAATAAGTTTTTTTATTATACACACTATCAAGAATATTATTAGTACATGCCTTTAAAGCCAAACTAACAGCAGACTAGTTGTGAAATATAGAATACAAATTTCCCCACCAGAACGCATTTTGAAAAAACCGCCGGTCTTGGTCGAAGGAGTGGAGAATTTGTGACGGAGTTTGACTTGTTTATATATTGTGTCTAAATATTCATACGCGTCGTTCTTATCAGCAGTCGCAACGAAGTTTATTTCAGGGAGTTTATATTGGTTTTGAGAATGTTATTATTTTTTGTGTGTTAAAAAAATACACATGTCAATGCATATTTTATCAGTCCACAGAGAGATAATTCTAAATTGAGAAAACTGGTATTACAATTTGAAGGGGACGCTCTCTAACACCAACACAGATTTTTAATTTATTTAAATCTTTTTGATTTTAATTTTGATTTTATTTAAAGATAGTTTATACAAACTTTTCGACTGTTACTACAATTGTCATCTGTGTAGAAAAAAGTCGAAACCGTTCTGTAAACTATGCGATGTCACGGGTTACACATTTTTTCATTGCACATATAGTTCTTTCCGGGTATATTATTATATCGCTTTCCTGAGTTAAACTTGTTTTATTTCCAAGTTATTTTTTATCTTTTTTTTATTTTATTAAGGCGTACGAATATCTTCACATTTTAAGGTAAGATGTCATTTCTGGTATCAACATATCGGCGTCAACAGCATGCTCAATCGCGTGATTTGGTATAATCAGGTTCGAGCCTGCCGGGACGATTTTCCTCTAAATATGACATTGCGTGTTTATTAAATAATAGCAAACTATCCTTATTGAACATTTCCTTCGTGCTTTTCGGAAGGTACAGTACATAGAAGATTTAAGTGAAACTATAGATGGCGTATAACCAATTAAGACCTCTATGAACGGCAGGATGTGACGAGTGGTACCCTCCATGAGTCATTGTTTTTAAAGAGTGTTTTGCTGAGTAACAATGGTGGTGATTCCCCAACGTTTGTTTGGTTGAAAGCAGCATATGTGCTAGGCTGCGCGCCGGTGTTCTCGTTTAGCTGTAAAGTTTTGTAATCGTGGAGCAGTGCTTTGTGAAATAAAGGTGTTGATTGTGCATCTGCTAGCTGTTTTGTTGGGAAAAAGTTGCCGATGTACATAGGGGTGTCGGCTTAAAATTTTTAAACAAAATTTTGTAGGGTTTTGAGTTTAGGTTGCAGATCCAAGCTTCAATTTTAAATTGTGAAAAAATCTAAGACTTCCTATGTCAGGATTTTGAGTGACAGCCGTTTTTGTGAGGTCAGTTTGCATTGGAGAGATAGGGAGAATAATTGGTTGAACGCCTCCTAAAGGTTATGATATACGATATATATATTTTATTCTCGTGAATAGAAAAACGCGAGAGAGTTTTCAGACGGGTAATCGTCAGATTACCTCCCGCCTCTGTGGATGTACTGACAATATTGAATTGTGTTGTATATGATCAACAAATTACTTTTATTTTTAGTATACAATGAATAGACCATTAGGTTCGGGCGATGACTTCTAAGTGCCTGTCCAAGAACACAACTGACTCGCAAGCGACCAGTTTCGAACCTTCGGCTGAAAGAATAAACGTTTGTACACAAGAATGTTCCATTTTTATTCTTTGTTTTAAAATACTTTTATATCATCAACATATATAAGGTAAAATGTAACAATAGCATAAATATTTCTGTAAAATAAAACATAGTGTAAGCTATCAATTGGGCCCTTTTTAGATGCACGTCGACTAGTCTACTATTGGTCAAACGTATTTATGTTACATAACACAATTTGAATTTTGCCATTATGTTTTGTAAACGTATCTGTGTAACATGAATCCAACATTGCATTCTAGTATCTTTGGGTTTAACTTCCTATGTTGCCGAGCTGACGTTTTCGTAATCTTTTTCAAGAGCGATCAGACCTTCACGAGCAGAATCAAATCTGTCTTCCCAAATTCCCTCACTTTTGTACCTGGTTTTATGTTAGTTGGTAGGAATTAAAATATGATAGGATAAAATATACATGTTTATCACCGTAGTTGGAAAAGGCAAGCAACCAACGCACTAACCCCCCAATTAGGCTAATAAGTCGGACAAATATTGCGCTTTGCTGTCATGAGTGTAATTGCCGCATTTTGTATGATCCACCGCAGTAGAATTCGGCGTGTTTTGTCAACCAAATTTGCCCGAACTAATAGCTTATATAGTAGGTTGGTACGTCGCCAAGTGTTGCAGGTCCGAAACTGGTGGCTCGCTATACGACTGTGTCCTTGAGCAAGGCAGTTAACGGACATTGCCTAAACTCAGTGGATTGATGGGTTCCATTTATTTAAAAGAAACCATTTTTTTCCACTATGGATATAATACAAAATTATACGATCATAAAGATATACAATATGTAGACTTACCAGTGAATAAATGCTCTCCTTGAGTACATCATGTCAAACCTTTTCCTCAGTTTTGTCCAAACAGGAGCCATTGCAGTGGTATTGCTTAATGCGCAAACCGATGTTACGAGCTTCGCCATGTCTGATTCCGGAAGCATAGTCGGTTTCCGGTGATTGCTCCAAACTTGAATATCCTTTGGGATCCAATCAAAAAACTGTATTTAAAAAAGAATAACGCATGTTACATTTTTTTTATTTAACATGTGGGTCTCATATAGTTCTTTATCTGTACACTGGTAATACTTAGACTAAACGAAATTTAATTTAAAAGGATGTTTATACTTTAAAGCAATTGATTTTAAAAGCATGTTTAACCTAATCTAATGCATAGTATTTGTTTGGTTTTAAAATGATAGAATATCTATATGTTTAGGATATTAATGCTTTATTTCCGTGAATTGGAAAACGCAGTAGAGTTACCACTCAAGCACCGTCAGCAAATGCGTATTAAAAGGGCGTGATTATTCTTTCATAGCGTTATAGGCGACGTGCTAACCCACCAAGCGTTACGGCCGATACATACCGAATTATATATAAAAACGGACTTAGAGACAAGCCGTTTATGGGATCAAAACTTGGCTAAAAAAAACAACCAAACTGTTTGACCGGAGCAAAACCAATATCTGCGCGATTGCACAACCAATTCTTTTCAATAAAGCCCATCGTGTTTATAATTATATTTCTTTTATAAAATAATCACAACCCGGTAGAAAATACTTGTCACTTTCAAGAATAGGTAGCTTGAAATTTTGGTTTACAGTGTCTAGTTAATTCAAGTAATACCTTAAGACCTTTAAAAGAAGCATGATGTATGGTATTCAAATCCATCACCAACCCAAATTTTAAAGAAGCACACAAAAACATATTATGTTCTAAGGGGGTATAGAGGTAAAATAACTTTATTAACCATAATAGAAGCCTCAAACATATTTTTTTCGGCGCCGATATTTTTGTCAGTTTATAATAAACGTGTCTGGTACAGGTAAGGCATTGTTCAGGAGCATAACTTACGTAGGCAAGATAAAGTGAGAAAGAGTGGGTCAGACCAAATGTTACTTTTCCGACTTCTATTTTCCGATAAGAGAGAGATATTCAACGTTTTTATAAAATGCATAACATGAACGAAACAATTAATCAACTGAATTGTCAGTAACAGGAAATAAAAACACGTTCGAATTAACATTTACAACACGCGGCGAATTTAATATGTGAGTATGTGTGGCTAATATATATTATTATTTTTATTATTATGAATTATATAGCGTTTTTGCGGACAACAAAAACATAGAGCATATAATCTAAACTTTGTTTTACGAATACCGCTTGTGGACAACCTCTTGTTTAAATTTAAACTTATTCAAATAGAATTTAATCAAAGACTGATTGTACTAAATTGGCCGGAGATTGACGAAGACAAATCCAATTTAATTTTCATGCAAAGGGATTAGTTATAATGGTTTGGTCATGTCGTTTCATCGAACGATTTTCAGTTAGTTGCAGGATGTCTAGACCATATTTGCAGCATTGCGAATCCTGAGGGTTAAAGAAAAGGTGGAACAAAATCGCCGAATTACGATTATGAAATTAAAAATTTAGAGTGACGACTGACAGAAAAATATCCAGAACAAAATGACAAAGGAAGGCTGATGTGTGGTGTTTTTGTTTAGTTGTATTTAATTGAATGTTGGTAGATACACAATAAACTGCTCTAGTCCAAATATATGTGCTGCAGTGCAACAGATGACTTCAAACAGAATTGTTTAATTTGCTTAATGGCAACTCCTAATTTAGTATTTTCTTTCAGATATTGATATTAAGGGATAATATTTTTAAAAAATGGCCATCAAAATTTACTCATTGCCAGTAAGTCCATCTGCACGATGTGTTTTGATGACTTTAAACGCACTCGAATTAGAATACGAAATTGTCACTGTTAATTTGATGAAAGGGGATCATAAACAGCCTAATTATCTAGCTATCAACCCAAGAGGACTAATTCCAGCTCTACAGGATGGAGACTTTACAATATGCGAGAGGTAGATTAGAGTGTCCAATATCAGTTGTATACCTATCCTCTTATTCCTAGCAACAAGAATTGTAATGGATCAAGTCAATTAAGTCTTTCATCTATTTTTGCTTTGTATCAAGACTGGTCTAACATTCATTACATTAAAACAATGGCATTATTCTTTTAAAATAAAGATAAAACTGCAAAACTAGACAGTAGCTTAAACTCATCAGTGAATATACAAGGTATGACGAACAACAAATCTATTGCTTCACTGACGCAACAAATTATTATAACAGCGCTGCCATTGCATGCTACCTCTGCAACAAATATGAGAAATCGACAAAGGAGCAACTGTATCCAACAGACCCAGAAGCGAGAGGGAAAGTTGACCAATTGCTGTACATCAGTGTCGATATTTTCGATGCAGCCGCAGATTACATGGTTAGTTTAAGACCATTTTTAATCGAGCATAGTTTTAAACCGATCATTGGTTCGTTGTTAAGACTGTTTTTTGTATATACTGTGGTTTATTATATGTGTTGGTCGTGTTAACCTATCGGCCACAAGACCGTACTGGTTGGTTTAACACTACAAGCACAGTGAGTCTAGTACAATAGAGTCATATATTGATAGATGTGCTTGCAACGCTAATGTGAATAATTAATCACGTTAGTTCTGTTTATACATCACTATTATATATCACATCCCACTTTTAAGGGTAGGCAAAAAAGCAGATTTCGGTTATGCAAAAAAAACATACCAAATCCGCCAAAACACACACGCCACACTTGTAGGCAATGCAGAAGTGCTAGTGGCCGATATAAAGATGTGATGTTTTATGTATGGCCTTTAACCTAACTTGAGCCTGAAGAAATAATATTCAACTTGTCATACTAATTTGAATATTTCCCAGAATGTTTTTGGAGTTTTATTCGGGGACGGTTTAACAAATGAAGCGAAGCGTGGAGACTTCATAAAGCGAATCCATCTAATCGAGAATTTTCTGGGCGACAAGAATTTCCTGGCTGCTGAACACGTGACTTTAGCAGGTATAGCGCAACACGAAAATGTAAATGATTTAGTGCATGTATGCGACCTTATCTGTAATAAATTAAAATAGTGCATTTAGTCGCAGTAAAATTATAACTCTGCCTGTTATTTTCGAGTTTCAAACGTACGGTCGTGAGGCCAAGTGGTTAACGCGACCGATAAAAATTGGAAATAATCTTTTTAAAAAAGTGTGGTCTTACAACTGGTAATAAGAAAACTAGGCATTGTTTAATTTTCTAACATAATTTGCATTGGGCAGATTTCTGCGTTTCTACGGTTTTATTGAGCGTGGAGTCATCGTTGGATTTCAATTTTAGCGACTTTCCCAAAGTAGATGGATGGATGGGTCGCATCAAATCTTTGGCATACTTCGGCAAAACTCATGACGTAGGAGTTTCCATGTTCGCACAGCTTTACAAAGAAAAACTAGCTCAAAACCAGACAAAGGCAGAAAAATAAATGCATCAACCATTATACAGGAGGTATATATTAATAGCACCAACTCAACCCCTAAAATACGTTTATAAATCTTATCATTATACGAATTAATAAACCTTTTAATCACAATAAATTTTTTATATGCAGTATATTTAATAAATTTAAACTCACCAGACTTTTTTTCTTATATTTAGTTCATAACGTCTATAAGATCGGACTAATAACAGTTCCCATAGGGAAAAGGGACACATAGGTTTTGTCCGATTTTCTTTCATTAAAAAAAATTTGTAGATGTGTTTGCACCAATTGTTTGGTGATTATCACCAAAGGGAATTCCCTATTTGCTCCAAAAATTAGAGAGAGTTTTTTAATTAGTAGACCAAGAAAAACGGATGCTACCACAAAATCTCCGTGGGAGATGACATTGGGTTAAAACGAAGCTGTCCAATAATTTTAAATCTCTAATTATGTAACCTACTATACTCAATACAGATATGCATAGATCTTATTGTATGTGGTAACCGCGAAGAATTTTCCGCAAATATCCAAATGCCTAATTGGCACAAAATCTACCACTGGAATAGGTTGTGACGCACATTTACTTTGAAAGGGGCTGTGCGAACGATTTGTAACATTAAAGGGAAATTAAGTAAATAACATTATTTTAATAGCGAGATATATTCTTCATTTTTTTGTGCGTCTAGGCAATTCTCCTTGGAGGTTTTGCAAAACATAACGTCTTTGAACTTAAATAGCGTATCAGCTTACATCTAGACATATTTTCTCCAAATCTGATAACTTGTTCTTGCCTAATTGGTCCACGAAGTATGCCTGGCATGAGTGTTACACCTTCGTATTCGAAGGAAATCCATTATAAGCTGTGAACACTTAATTTACCGAATTAGGTTTCCTATAATTCGTCACTATGTGTCTGTTTTCGTAGAAGAATTCTATCTACAGATCAATCGGACTGAGTAATTGGTCACACAACCGCCCAATTGCGTATTTTTACCGGGTTGTTGAATATGAATCAGTCGCGCCATTCATTCAGCCTTTCAATCATTACCTGAATATTTTGATTCTGTTTGACGGTTTCAATCACTGCATTGATGTCCGACTGTGTTGAACTACCCCTGTACGTCATACAGCATGCCATATACTTTCCCTGGAAAGGGTTGCATTTGACCATTGCATTGCTGGCGTCAAAGCAGGCATTGGTCATATCTGTGACTGACATCTGGCCACTAGGGGGTGTTTGAGCCGACGCGAAAGGAGCAAAGTTCACAAGTGGGAAGCGAAGACGAGGGTACGGCACTAAATTGGTACGAAAATCGGTCAAGTTAGCATTTAGGCATCCTTCGAATCTTAAAGAAGCGGTGATAGAAGACACAACCTAGGATTGAAAGATTATTGTCACATTAAAAGCCTTGTGAGCTATGACTGCCCATCAACAAATATCCGACCTAGAGCTTGTTAGATTACGTTGCCATTTAGCCCAACGGTTGTGGGATGGAAACCGTTCGCTTGTTACTCGGTAAGTGCCCTTGAACAAGGCACTTAGCGTGATATTACCTGAACCAGTAGATTCAAGGATTAAAGTAAAATAGCAGCATTGTTTCTATCATAAAAGAAAAATTGATATGGATTT
>CH001352.1:754601-771924 GCA_000149265.1 Ciona savignyi | reverse complement strand
TTTTGGGTGATAAATCCAGGGGAATTCCCCTGGTAGGTTAAAAACCAAAATGGTATTTTTTATGAAAAAATTAGCTTTTTGTGGCATAGCGCTTGAACGGCTACTCCAATTTCAATCAGATTTGGTGGAATGTAAGTGCATTAGGCACTGATATAACATTTAGAAGAAATAAAAAAATTACCTAGGAAAACACCCTAAAAAATAAGATTTTGTACTCAAATCATAATTGTGACAGGCATACCATGTCGCCCCGACATCTACCAAAAGGAGTAATGGAATATCAATGAAAATTTGACATTTTTTAGACACCATGGTCTAGATATGCAGAAACTAAAAATTTTGGGAGATAAACTCAGGGGACTTACCCTGGGGCGTTAAAAACCAAAACGGCATTTTTTTCTAAAAAAATAGCCTTTTTTGGTCATAGCGCTTAAACGGATGCTACAATTTGAATCAAATTTGGTGGAATGTAAGTGCATTAGTCACTGATTATACGCTTAAAAAACATAAAAAAATTACTTAGGGAAATACCCTAAAAAATAGGATTTTGTTCTCAAAATCATGATTGTGACAGGCATGCCATGTCGCCCCGACATCAACCAACAGAAGTAATGGAATCGCAATGAAAATTTGACATTTGTAAGAGAACATGGTCTAGATATGCAGAAACCAAAATTTTGGGTAATAAATCTAGGGAAATTCCCCTTAGACCTTAAAAACCAAAACGCTATTTTTTCTAAAAAAATAGCCTTTTTTGGGCATAGCGCGTGAACGGCTGTTACAATTTAAATTAGATTTGGTGAATTGTAAGTGCATTAGTCATTGATTTTTAACACTTGAAAGAAATAATAAAATTACCAAGGAAAATACCCAAAAAATAGGATATGTTCTTAAATCATGATTGTGACAAGCATGCCATGTCGCCTCGACATCTACCAAGAGGAGTAATGAAATCGCAATGAAAATTGGACATTTGTAAGACAACATGGTCTATATATGCAGAAGCCAAAATTTTGGGTAATGAATCTTGGGGAATTCCCCTCAGACTTTTAAACACCAAAACGTTTTTTTTTCTAATAAATTAGATTTTGTAGCCATAGCGCTTGAACGGCTGCTCTAATTTTATTAAAATTCGGTAAAATGTTAAAACATTAGAAACTCTGTTCCAATTAAAAAAAGAAAACATTTACTTATAGGTTAATTTCCATGAAAACGAAGATATGTTTCTGAATTGTGATTGTGACAGGCATGCCATAGCCTATCGCACCGACATCTCCAACAAGAAGTCGACAAATCAGATTAAAACTTTAAGAATTGTTACATAGCATGACTTACTTATGTAAAAACTTATCTACTAAACCCAGGGGAATTCCCTGAAACAATGAAAAACTAAATCGGGCTGTTTGGGGAATTTAGCTTTCTTTCATTATACAGCGCTTGAAAAGAAGCTATAATTTAAAACATTTTTGTTGAAATGTTCGTAAATTTAAGACGTTTGTTCTTTATTTAACTAAACATGGAAAATAAGTTTGGTATGTTAACTATGGGACCCATGCGTTTATGCTTGCAGAAACAAAAACTACATACTTAGTGTATAAAATACAAATTGTGGTTAGGGACCCTGTAGCATGAATATAGGTTATACAACATGTGTTTTACAAATAGTGATGGTTAACACGTGGTTGACACTCTCTAGTTATGATTTGAGTACAAAATCTTATTTTTTAGGGTGTTTTCCTAGGTATTTTTTTTATTTTTTCCAAATGTTAAATCAGTGCCTAATGCACTTACATTCCACCAAATCTGATTGAAATTGGAGTAGCCGTTCAAGCGCTATGCCACAAAAAGCTAAATTTTTCATAAAAAATACCGTTTTTGGTTTTTAACCTACCAGGGGAATTCCCCTTGATTTATCACCCAACATTTAATGGTTTCTGCATATCTAGAACCATGTTGTCTAGCGAAAGGCTAAGTTTCATTACGATTCGATTATTCCTTCTGGTAGATGTCGGGGCGCCATGTCATGCCTGTCAAACCTTTGACGAAAAAAAAAAAAACGGACAAAAACAATATGTGTCCCATTTTTCCAAATGGGACCCATAATAAACGACGAAAGTAGCGAAAACAGCACATATTTTTAGGATTTTGTGTCTGTAAGATTTTTTCACTGGGAATATAATACAAAATTATACCATCAAAAAAATATACAATATGTAGACTACTTACCAGTGAATAAATGCTCTCCTTGAGTACATCATGTCAAACCTTTTCCTCAGTTTTGACCAAAAAGGAGCCATTGCAGTGGTATTGCTTAATGCGCATACCGATGTTACAAGCTTCACCATATCTGATTCCGGAAGCATAGTCGGTTCCCGGTGATTGCTCCAAACTTTAATATCCTTTGGGATCCAATAAAAAAAACTTTAATGGAAAAAAGAATAACGCAAAACGTGTGGGTCTCGTATAGTTCTAAATATGTTAAATGTGTGTTACATGTATTTATGTTCTTTTAAGTTACCGCTTAATACCTAATAAAGAAAGAAGGGAAAAGGCGCGTCAATTTTACTGCGTGCTGCCAACACTGGAACTGTTAGAAGTTTGAATATGATTCAGTCGCGCCAGTCATTTAGTCACTCAATCGTTACCTGAATATTTTGGTTCTGTTTCACGGTTTCAATCACTGCATTGATGTCCGACTGTTTTGCATTACCCCTGTACGTCATACAGCACGCCATATACTTTCCCTGGAGAGGGTTGCATTTGACTATTGCATTGCTTGCGTTGAAGCAAGCACTGGTCATATCTGTGACTGACATCTGACCACAAGGGAATGTTTGAGCCGACGCGAAAGGGGCAAAATGCACAAGTGGGAAGCGAAGACGAGGGTACGGCACTAAGTTGGTTCGAAAATCGGTCAAGTTAGCATTGAGGGATCCTTCGAATCTCAAAGAAGCGGTGATGGAAGACATAACCTAGGATTGAAGGATTATTGTCACATTGATAGCCTTGTGAGCTTTAACTACCCATAAACCATTAACCATTGTACGACCTAAAGCTTATTTGATTATGGTTCGTTGCCATTCAGCCGAACGGTTGTGGGATCGTAACCGGTCGCCAGTTACTCGGTAAGTAACCTTGGACAAGGCACTTAGGGTGATATTACCTGAACCAGTAGATTCAAGTACTAAAGTAAAACAGCAGTATTGTTTCTATCATAAAAGAAAAAAATAATATTGATTTTATGTTGTTTTCTTTACTTAGTTTTGTGGTATATAATGTTTGTACCATGCCTCATGTTAAACCTACTGCTTGTTATTTAGACAATTTTTTTGTAAGTTTCAGTGCCCTTTTTTTAGTCCAATAACAACTAGGTCAATATCTTACCTGAGCAACAACTTTGTTAATTTGTGGATACTCCGGTCGTTCAATGCCGAGTTTATTTGTGCAGATATCATAGACTGCCTCATTGTCAAAAAGAAATGAGCATTCACTGTGTTTCAAGGTTCCGTGGGTTGCCAGTACAGCGTTGTAAGGCTCGACCATTGCTGTGCTAGTCTATCGGACGTTTAGTTGATATAAGGTATAGCTGTCTAAACAAAGATTTCGTCCATAATCGTATGATGAGCTTAAGTGCATTTCATTACATACTTTCCTAATCGTAGGAATCGCGCGTAGTGCGTTCACCGCAATACACATAACCCGTTCAGGTAAAGCTCTTCAAAAGTATGGATAAGTCATTTAAAAACACAAAACAGCTACAAAATGAATGAGTATTTGTGTTTTTTTATGATAATATATAGAAAGGAATATAAATTATAAACCATAATGGATAACAATGAGGTTTTTGTAAAATCTTACTTTGTCCCCTGGGAAAATTGCAATTTCACATTTTGATTTATTTCCAAAATGTTTTGTAAGTCTCTCCATTAGAAGTGAAGTAAACCCAGAGCCGGTACCGCCACCAAGCGAGTGGTAAATCATAAAGCCTTGGAGGGAATCGCATGCTTCTACCAATTTGAATATGTTGGCCACGGTCTGGTCAATGTTTTTGTTGCCTATAACATACGATTGTGGTTAATGAAATAGATTAAAATAGTTGCGTTTAGATATGATAAATGTCGTTTCTATGTTTATGTTCTCGGCTTTACTTTGACTGAATATGTGTTAAGTCTACTAAGAAAAAGCGACTATGAATGTTAACTTTTCTGATTTAACAGTAAATTACGATCAGAATTCCAACAGACATACATACCCCGGGTTAAATAACCGCGTGCGAAGTTATTTGCCGAATCCTCTTTAGTTGCATAAAGATACTGGGGATCAAAAATACTTTTGTACTTCCCTGTTTTGACCCCATCTGAAATGATTAACTTAATATATAATGCTTTGTTCTACACACGAACGTTACTTATGGCTATCCCGTTAGAGATCTTTTATAAAAAAAAGAGAAATTACCGACAATAGTGCAAAATAAAAAGAATGATACTTTGATTCCAAAATGCCAAACAAAAACGTTCCATATTTTTTTTTATTTCGATATTACAAACAAATTCAATTTTGACAAAAAATGCATTATATCTGCGGATATGCATTGATGAGAAAACAAAAATAGCACAATACAGCATACTCGGCTCGATAGCCGAAATCGTTTCCTGTTACAACTGGCGTGAATAACCCTGTACAAAGTCTTACCAATAGAGGTTGGTTCAAAGTCTGAAAAACACGCCCTTGCGGTGAATCGTCCTGACTCATTCCTGTGGAAAAATCGTCCAAAAGCTGGATCATCTGCAGTGGCTGTGTCTGAGACTGACCCGTCAGCCTTGATACCGTGTTCCAAGCAATACAGTTCCCAGCACTCCTTTCCAATCTCGATCCCGGCTTGCCCAATGTGGACGGAAATAACTTCTCTCTAAAAAATATGTATTTATCTCCACACTGAACTGCACAGACCTTTATAAATAATTAGGATATAGAATATTCAAGTGTTTCCACATAGAAAAACGCAAAGACGTTATCACACCGCAATAGTCAGATAACCAAAGCTATTTCAGTGTGTTGTGTATGATTAAGGCAGGCGTTCCTTCAACCTTGTTAAAACTCATTAATTTACTGGGTCCAGACAAAGTTGCTTAGTGCCTTTCCCAAGGACACAACCGACTAAATAGTGACCAGTTTCAATACTGCAACCGTTCGACTAAAAGCATTGGTATTAATGGAATTTACTTTTTCTCTTATAGACGTTGATGTAGAATAACTATTTGTTAAAAGTCAGGAAGGTAAAAAACACAGCACTTCTTTAAAGATAGACGTTGCCCGCTGCCGTGCAATGCACACGTTGTAATAACAGTAATACCATAGTTGGTGGGAAAGAAATGACACTCTGACCAATGATAGACTAACAGCAAACATATCAACATACCCACCCCACTGTTCATTATTGAGACTTCGTTTATAAACTTCTAAAAAGAACTAGCAAGCAAACAAGCTACAATGACATATGATTTAATAGAACAACTGAGCATCGCGTAATGCTTACCGGATGTGATATGTGAGGCTTGCTCGTGTTTTTTGACTGGCTAACCATCTGCAACATCATAAAACGAAACATTGTAGTAGTTTATCGCCGTATTTAAGCTTACATGATTGTGCTTGAAATTTGTATACATATTTTTCGTTTTACGTTTTTAAATTCAGTGTTAATTTGGCATGTTAAGTTTGATCAAAACTATATTACTGGCCAGTTTATAGAATTTTCATAAATAAGAGTGTCTGGGACGGTAGTATGGCCGACAACGCGACCGAAAACCTATAATACATTATATGCAAAAAAACAGTCTTAAAAATATTGAGGTTGTCTTTGTGGGTGAGATCGAAAAAACGTTTGTACACAGGACTGTTCCACTTTTATTCTTTGTTTTAAAACATTTTTATATCATCAACATGTTTAAGGCAAAATGTCACAATAGCATAAATATTTCTGTAAAATAAAACTTAGTGTAAACCAGGGGTGGGCAACTTCTCTAGTCGGTGGGCCAGATGTGGGAAAATGAAGTTCTTGGTGGGCCGGATTATTAGATGAATAATATTCAATAACTTAACCACATATTTATTCACTAAAATATTGCCATAGTTTCTATGTTTTGTCAAGTATTGACGACTAATGTTGTATTATTTTAATACCGCAACACTCTGACCATACAGTAAACATAATGCTTTGTTGCCAACCTTTGTAAAAACACTGGTATCCAATCTTTGTTAAATGCTCGAAACTCTCTTTTTAATTTACGTTTTATAGGATATTTCATGGTTAATAATCCTTAATAATTCATAAATTTCATTTATATTTGAATTCTAAATATAACTAATAACAGATAAAGAAAAACCAACAATAACAGTCACGTTGTGGCAAAGTACCCAGTAGTGTCTGATGTTTACAACCCTTGCTGTTTTGACCTTATATTGTTTGTTTAAACAATGTGCTAACACAATGGTTTGTTTCACTAAGACAATTGTTTATTTCACCAGCTCGCTGTAACAGTGCGGTAAGAGTATAGCGATAGCCAACTTTAGGGAATGATACGTCGGACCACATTAGTGTGTGGTTGGATACAGACAGCGGGCCGGACCTGGGCCACATTACAGGTTATTATTAGATACAGTCTGGGGGCCGGTCAAAATCCCTTCACGGGCCGGACCCGGCCCGCGGGCCGTACGTTGCCCACCCCTGGTGTAAACTATCAATTGGACCTTCTTCAGATGCACACAAACGTCGACTACTCTCCTACTCGTCCAACGTATATATATATGTAACACAACACACTTTGAATTTTGCCTTTATGTTTTATAAACGTATCTGTGTAACATGAATCCGAGAATGCACTCGCCTAGTATCTTTGGGTTTAACTTCCTATATTGCCGAGCTGGCGTTTTCGTAATCTTTTTCAAGAGTGACCAGATCCTCACGAGCAGAATCAAATTTATCTTCCAAAACTCCCTCGCTTTTGTACCTGGTTTTATGTTGGTTGGTAGGAATTAAAATATGATATAGGACAGAATATTCAGTGTATCACCGTGAATGGGAAAAGGCAAGCAACTCAACGCACTTAACTACCAAGCTAATAGGTCGGAAAAATATTGTGCTTTGCTGTCATGAGTGTAATTGACGCATTTTGTATGATCCACCGAAGTAAAATTCGGGTGTTTCCAAAATTTTTATTAAGTGTCAACCAAATTGGTCCGAAATACTTTCATATTAACTTCTTTTTTACAATTTTGTTGAGTGCGGAGTTTTGCTTTTTGGTAAAAAATAAGGGGATCAATGCAAATTTCCAACATGTCAGTTAAGCATTAGCATAACTAAGAGTTTTAAACTAAATCGAGAACCCTTTCCTACCAAATACCTTCTCGCGATACTTATATTCGTCTCGAGATATCGGCAATAAACTGGGAGTATAATACAAAATTATACGATCATAAAGATATACAAAATGTAGACTTACCAGTGAAGAAATGCTTTCTTTGAGTACATCTTATCGAACTTTTCCCTCAGTTTTGTCCAAAAAGGAGCCATTGCAGTGGTATTGCTTAATGCGCATACCGATGTTACAAGCTTCGCCATATGTGATTCCGGAAGCATAGTCGGTTCCCGGTGATTGCTCCAAACTTTAATATCCTTTGGGATCCAATAAAAATGTGTCGTGATTATATTCGTTTGCCATTTTTAAAAACTGGGGCAAAATAAATAAACTAAACTAAACTTAATTGGTAAAAGCAATACGGAAGTATTTTGGTCGTGTGGCCAAGCGGTCAACGCGACCGATACATGTAACTACTCATTTATGTGCTAGTAACGAGTCCAGCATGGGTTCGAAACTTGACTCGATAAAAAAAATTGTAAACAAAAACTGTACTGTTGATGATAAATCTAACTAACTATTCGTCCACATAACCGCCCCATTGCGTATTTTGTACCGGGTTATGTTTAGAACCCGTGATCGGCACAACGCTAGGACTGTTAGAAGTTTGAATATAAATCAGTCGCGCCAGTCATTCAGCCATTCAATCGTTACCTGAATATTTTGATTCTGTTTCACGGTTTCAATCACTGCATTGATGTCCGACTGTTTTGCATTACCCCTGTACGTCATACAGCATGCCATATACTTTCCCTGGAGAGGGTTGCATTTGACCATTGCATTGCTGGTGTCGAAGCAAGCACTGGTCATATCTGTGACTGACATCTGGCCACTAGGGGGTGTTTGAGCCGACGCGAAAGGAGCAAAGTTCACAAGTGGGAAGCGAAGACGAGGGTTCGGCACTAAGTTGGTTCGAAAATCGGTCAAGTTAGCATTGAGGGATCCTTCGAATCTCAAAGAAGCGGTGATGGAAGACATAACCTAGGATTGAAATATTATTGTCACATTGATAGCCTTGTGTGCTATGACTATATACCCATCAACCACTGTCAGACCTAAAGCTTGTTGGACTATGGTGCGTTGCCATTCAGCCGAACGGTTGTGGGTTGGGAGAGGATAGGATATTCATCTTTATCCCCGTGAATGGAAAAAACCAAGGGGGTTTTTACACGGGCAATCGTCAGATCACCTCGCGCCCATCGTCGGGTTACCGGAGCTATTGCAGTGTGTTGTATATGATAGACACGTTCCTTCAATTTGGTAGAACCCATTAAGCCTCTGGGTTCAGGCAATGTCCGTAAAGTGCCTTGCCCAAGGACACAACCGACTAGCCAGCGACCAGTTTCGCACCTGCAACCTTTCGATTGAAAGGCGACGCACTTAACCGCTATAGACCAACGGGCCGGACGGGATCAAAATCGGTCGCTAGTTAGTCGGTAAGTGCCCCTGTTTCTATCATAAAAGAACAAAACAATATTGATTTTATGTTCGTTTTTACTTTAGTTTAGGGGTACTATAATGTATGTACCATGCCCCGTGTTAAACCTAGTGTTTGTTATTGAGACAAAACATTTTTTGTAAGTTTCAATGCCCTGTGTATAGTCCAATAACAACTGGTTCAATGTCTTACCTGAGCAACAACTTTGTTAATTTGTGGATACCCTGGTAGATCAATGCCGAGTTTATTTGTGCAGATATCAAACACTGCCTCATTGTCAAAAAGAAATGAGCATTCACTATGTGTCAAGGTTCCGTGGGTTGCCAGTACAGCGTTGTAAGGCTCGACCACTGCTGTGCAAATCTATTGGATGTTTAGTTGACATAAGGTATAGCTTAAAATAGAGAATAGAGATTTCATCCATAATCATATAAATCGCGCGTAGTGCGTTCACCGCAATACACATAATTGGTACAGATCAAAACGCTCCAAAAGTACGGATACGCAAGTCATTTAAAAACACAAAACATCTACAAAATAAATGAGCATTTGTGTTTTTTCATGACATATAGAAAGAAATATAGAATATAAACCATATTGGAAAACAATTAGGTTTTTTGTAAAATCTTACTTTGTGCGTTGGGAAAATTGCAATTTCACATTTAGATTTATTTCCAAAACAAGCTGTAAGCCTCTCCATTAAAACTGACGTAAACCCAGAGCCTGTACCGCCACCAAGCGAGTGGTAAATCATAAAGCCTTGGAGGGAATCGCAAGCTTCTGCCAATTTAACTAATTTCGCCACGGTTTTGTCAATGTGTTGGTTGCCTAAAACATATGATTTCGTTTAATGAAAATAGATTAAATATAGTTGTGTTGAGATTTGATTTATATTGTTTCTATGTTTACGTACTCAATTTTTGCTGAATACGTGTCTAATAGAATAATTCGATTAAGAATTTTAACCTTTCTGATTTAACAGTAAATTACAATCAGCATTCCAATTTTGGTGACCAGTCAACTTAACCCCTTACAACTGAACCCCTTACAACGGATCCCCTACAACTTAACCCCTTTACAACTGAACCCCTTTTAACCGAACGCTTTTAATTAAAAAAGGGGTTCAGTTGTAAAGAGGTTCAATTGAAATGGGTTCAGTTGTAAAGGGTTTCAGTTTAAAGGGGTTCAGTTAAAAGGAGTTCAGTTGTAAGGGGCTTAATTGTAGGGGTTCAGTTGTAAAGGGTTCAGTTGTAAGGGTTCAGTTGTAAGGGGTTCAGTTGTAAGGGGTTCAGTTGTCATGGAACCCCAATTTTTGGTTACAAATAGGAACAATTGTATTCGCTGTTCCAAAAACATGTTTGTGTGGGCTTTTTCAAAGAGGTAAAAACTAACATAGACATACAAATAAAATGCAGCAACATACAAAAACTAACATAAAATGCAGCAACAGACATACATACCCTCAGTTAAATACCCGCGAGCGAAATTATTTGCCGAATCCTCTTTTCCTGAATAAAGGAACTGGGGATCAAAAATACTTTTGTACTTTCCAGTTTTGACCCCATCTGAAATAATTAAAGCTTAATTTACAATGCTTTGTTTTAACTGATCCGTTTTTTATGTTAAATATATATTGATCCCACAAACAATTCAGGCACACAAACGTTCCGTATGGCTGTACCGGTGAGAATGTTTTATAAAGAAATAAGAACTACCGGCGGTAGTGCAAAATAAAAATAATGATACTTTGATTCCAAAATGCCAAACAAAAACGTTAATTTTCATTTCGATATTACAAACAAATTCAATTTTGACAAAAAAATACATTATATCTCCGGATATGCATTGATGAGAAAACAAAAATAGCACAATACAGCATACTCTGCTCGATAGCCTAAATCGTTTCCTGATATAACTGGCGTGAATAACCCAGTACAAAGTCTCACCAATAGAGCGTGGTTCAAAGTCTAAAAAACACGCCCGTGCGGTGAATCGTCCTGACTCATTCTTCTGGAAAAATCGTCCAAAAGCTGGATCATCTGCAGTGGCCGTGTCTGAGACTGACCCGTCAACGTTAATACCGTGTTCCAAGCAATACAGTTCCCAGCACTCCTTTCCAATTTCGATCCCGGCTCGCCCAATGTGGACGGAAATAACTTCTCTCTAAAAATATGCATTTATGTCCACACTGAACTGCACAGATCTCTATTAATATTTAGTATAGGATAGAATTCAAGTGTCTCCCCATAGAAAATTGGTTAATCTGGTGGTTTGTCCGACCAGTTAGTCTAGCGGTTTAGTGCAAAGCCTTTCAACTGAAAGGTTGCGGGTTCACAACTGGTCACTAGCTAGTCGATTGTGTCCTTGGGCAAGCCACTTAACGGACATTGCCTGAACCCAGCAAATTAACGGGTTGTACCAAATTGAAGGAACGTATCTATCATACACAACACACTGCTATAGCTCCGGTAACCCGACGGTGGGTGCAAGACAATCTGACGATTGCCCGTGTGTTAACCCCCTTGGTTTTCCCATCCACGGGGATAAACATTTAAAAGCGCAAGGAAAAGACAGATATAACCAAAGCTATTGCGATGTGTATGATTGAAACGTTCCTTCAACCTTGTTAAAACTTAGTGCCTTGACCAAAGCCACAACCGACTAAGTAGCGACCAGTTTCAATTTTGCAATCCATCGGCTAAAAGCTTCGTATTGATGGCAGTTACTTTTTTCTCGTGGAGACAACGATGTAGAATAACAATTATTTGTTAAAAACACGAAGGTAAAAAACACAGATTTTTTTTAAAGATAGAGGTTGCCTGCTGCCGTACAATGCACATGTTGTAAACTCAGTAATACCATAGTTGGTGGTAAAGCCATGATGTTCTGACCGATGACCGAATGATATGATAGAATATAAGCAAACATATCAACATACTCACCCCGCTAGTCATTATTGAAACTTCGTTTATAAACTTCTAAAAAGTACTAACAAGCAAACAAGCTACAATGACTTGTGGTTTAATCGAACAACTGAGCATCGCGCAGCAAAAATGCTTACCGGATGTGATATGCAATGCCTGCTTGTGTTTTTTCGACCGGATAACCTACTGCAACATCATAAAGCGAAACGTTGTAGTAGTTTATCGCCGTATTTAAACTTACATAATTGTGCTTTCACTAAATTGGCATATACATATTTTTCGCGTTTTAAAAGTCAGTGTTAATTTTGCATGTCATGTTTGATCAAAACTATACTGCCCAGTACTATTTAAGATAAATATATTAACTAAGAGACAGGTCGGTGTCAAAAATATATGCTGTACTATATATACAATCAGAGAAATGCTCACTAGGTATTCTCTGGGCTGCGCGCCGGTGTCCTCGTTTAGCTGTAAAGTTTTGTAATAGTGGAGCAGTGCTTTGTAAAATGAAGGTGTTAATTGTGCATCTGCTAGCTGTTTTGTTAAAAAAAAGTTGGAAAAGTATCAGTAAAAATTGGAAGGGTTTTGAGTTTAGGTTGCAGTGGTTATCGTCAGATTATGTCACGCCCATCGTCTGGTTACCGGAACTTTTGCAGTGTTGTTGCACATGACTAAATTGTTCCTTCAGTTTCTCTAGTAACCCACCAAATCCAGGCTTTGTTCACTAAGTACCTTGCCCAAGAACACAAAACACCCGCTAACTACCAGTTCGTATCTGCAACTGTTTTGCTGAAATTCAACGCAAACCCACCAAGCTAATCGGTCTTACCACAAGACTATACCCGTCATTTTGTTTTTTAATTATTTATATTCTGATGAGTTTGTAGCGACATTCGCGGCTTGTGTAATATTTGTTGCACGCCATACGTATTGCAAGCTGATGTTTTGTGTATACAGTTTTTGCATTATTTTATTATCGAAAACGCGTTTTGGAACAAAGAACAAAATAAATCGCCTGCTGGGGGCGCTGCTCCATGCATGTTTAGTCAATCAGTTTAACTGTATGTGTTTTACTGAATTAGTCTATAAGATACAATTCAGAAACCTTCCGAGACGGAGTCAATACGGAGTCTAAGTAGTTGGAGACTTCAGGTCAGGTTCAGTGCTATAGCTATAAGCACGCAAAACAACCACAAAAGCACCTGATTCTCCACAAGTTAATAAAGCTACAACATCAATTTTTTTTTATAGTAGAGACCTGTATCGAGCGTTGATGTTTATAATAATACTATAGTAGTTTTATATGATTTAGTTTTAATCGATTTGGCATTTTGGATGTCACGTGATTGCCAAAGAAAAAAAGTGGGATACTAATCTCGCATATTCGCAATAAAAACCAAAATGTCGATCAGCAAATCGTGCACACATGCATTTACACACATGCCAAATGACACCTGCATTATGATTTTACATTTAATAATTTTTCTTTATTTAATAAAGTTTGGAAATAGAGGTAGGGTTAGATAATTACTTAAAATCTGTGCTATTTTTGAACTACCATAAAAAAGATAACGAAACTAACATTCTGTGTTATTGTCGCTGCACGTTATGATTAAGTGTCCTTCAACTCTAAAAGATGACGCCATTTTGACTGGGCGTTTTGGAAGCGTTTAAGATTGTGTCGTTTACTGTATTTGGAGGATTTTGTTTGATGTAGTTTAATTTTTGTAATTGTATTAGGTGAGTATAGGTTTTCAGGCAAGTTATAATATACGTGCGTAACGTTTTTTAAAGCGTTTAAATACGTACCGGTAAGGCGGTAACATTTTTAAACGCTTCACGTTTAGTTTACTAAGTGAAAATGTATAGGCATTCTTATTGCTTCATCACTATGTTTAGGTTTAATTTTTGTAGGGTTTTTTGTGTATTTTTTTTTAAATTGTCACGGAATGTCTGTTATCCCGTATGGAAAGTACGTCAATTTTCGCCGAGATCTCGAGTGTGCACGCGCCAAATATTTAAGTGTGCAGTGTGCAAACGTCTAGGAGTGCACACTTGAAGTGTGCACACAATCTCCTTTTTATTACTGTTTTACCAAAATCTTAAAAAAAACATTATTCTATCCTCAATTTTTCGTGTCCGTCAGGTAACGTATCTATCTACGTAACAAAAAAACGTACTGACAGTAAATTACCCGAGGTTCAGAGGTAGGTTTACAGGTTTGTTGGAAATATAATTACCCAAGTGTGCAAAGACGCGGGGGTAAAAAAAACTCGAGTGTGTAGCTGCCGTACTTTCCATACTGGTCTGTTATTGTTTGAATAATTTGAATTGAATGGTTCTCTGATTGAGAACCACTATTTGTAGTCCTAAAACTAAGTATGCTATTCTGGGTTTTGACTCGTAGCGTATAATAATATTTTAAAGTTTAATTATGTTTCATTATCATTTCGTAGCTAATTTTTTGTTCTTCATTTTAGATTTTTGTGTTTATATTGTGTAATTGTGATATTGACCATGTCAGGTAACGATTACAACATCCAAAATAACAATGGTGGTAATACTCAATACAATCCGGAACAAGCCTTCAAACGCTCATTTGATGCAACTGAGCAGGGTGGGGATTCACACAGTCCAAACAAACGACTTCGTCAGAACCAACAAGACCTGACTGAAATGCGGTGTTTAGTCCCAGCAAAGTGTGCTGGTGGAATTATTGGCAAATCTGGTGCCAACATTAAAGACATGCGTGAAACCTTTAAGGCCCACATAAATATCCCCGATAGTGATTCTCGTGAAAGAGTACTTAGAGTTAGCGCTAGTACTCAAAGTTGTGAAGAAATTTTGCTCCGTTTGTTACCCATTATCAATGAAGCAAGTCTTAATGGACCTCCACGTTTTGGACGCGACCCAAAAGACGACCTTGCAATTAAACTGCTTGTGCACCAAAGCCAAGCTGGTGGAATTATTGGAGTAAAGGGGACCAAAATTAAGGAGTTGCGAGAGATAACGGGTGCAAAAATTAAGGTCCAACAGGACTGCTGTCCCAATTCTACTGACCGAGTGTGCATGGTTGCTGGCAAGGCAGAAGTTATTTCCTCTTGTGTTGTCCTTATACTTGAGCTCTTGGAAACCATTCCCCCAAAAGGCCCAGTGGAAAATTTCGAGCCCGGTTTTGAATTTGAAGATGGTTCATTTGGCCCTGGTGACTTCGGAATGGGTGGCGACTTTGGCGGCGGGGGGCCAGGTGGCAATTTCAACCAAGGTTTTGGAGGCAGGGGTGGTGCAGGTGGTCCAGGTTTTAGAGGCGGAAGAGGAAATATGGGTGGAGGTTTCCGTGGAGGCCGAGGGGGTGGTGGGGGTTTTAATAATCGTGGCGGTGGTTTCAATAATCAAGGAGGGGGTGTTTTTAACAATAACGGTTTTAATAACAATCGTGGTGGGTTTAATAACCGTGGCGGCGGTGGGTTTAACAACAGAGGCGGTAATGGTGGAGGGTTTAATAACCGTGGGGGTAATAACGGTGGTGGCGGTTTTAACAACCGTGGGGGTAACTTTGGTGGTGGATTTAATAATCGGGGTGGTAACTTTGGTGGCGGATTTAACAATCGGGGGGCTGTTGGTGTTGGTGGGTTTAACAATCGTGGGGGCAATAACAATGTTGGCGGTTTTAACAACCGCGGGGGTAATGCTAGTGGGGGGTTCAACAATCGTGGAGGTAGAGGGGTTGCAAGGGGTCGTGGTGGTCCCGGGAACAGAGGAACTGGACGTGGAGGTGCTTAAATCATGGGAAACTTTGTCATTCAGACATTTTAAGCAATCAAGTCCAATGGATGTCCAACTATTCAAGCCACAAGTAGACCATCCCAATTGATTTTGAAGTGAAATAATCACTTCAATTTTATCAAGAAACCAAATTTTAACTCCTTTGCACCATTGAAGAAATCTTCCCATGTCCAGACTAAAAGTCCACTGCTTGTATATGCTCCTTTGCGACCTAATCATTTGAATGACCCTGTCTAAGTAGTGTATTTTTCCCCAATATATTCTTCCACCAAATGCTAAAGTTTTTTGATGACTTTCCGTGTATATATGACCATGATTTTACTTTTAAAAATGTTTATTTTAAGCCCTTGTCCATTTACAAAACCAATATCTGTAAATATGATATCTCGGCCACTAAAATAAGTCTTTGTTTTTGTATTCCCACTTTTGCAAAGTTCATTTTTCAACCCGATAAATCACTTTCTCTGGATCCCATGTAAATAGGCCCTGTGTTTTTGCCCAAAATAATAAACCATTTGTTCTGTGCCCCTTTTTCCCAAGACCAGCCCCAAGAACAAGTTTAGTGAAATCCCAAGAACTATGATTTCCCATTCCTGTGGAATTTTAAAGCCCTTATACAGGCCCTAAAGACAGATAAGTTGCCCAAAATGCCATGTCAAGATGCATAAAAGTATGGGGTCCTTAAGGTTATCGTTTTCAAATGTAATACGTTATAAAATATCTAACAAGGTTTATTCAATAAGAAATAAACTGCCATAGGAAATACCCAAAGTTAAGATCGTATCACCGTGTAAGGGCCCAAAAATATCATACACAAGTGCCGTTGCTTTATAGTAGGTAGTGTGTACCTTTAGACATAACCTGCCCAATCAATACAAGAAAACTTTGTCAAAAACAAACGGATTTCTCTTAAAATCCAGGTTTTAAGAACAAAGGTAGGTGATAAATAATTGAAAATACGTGTTTCGTAAATTTGTATCTTGTTTGAATAAATACATTTCCTTAACGATTTTGGTTTCAATTTAAACTGCAGTAAAAAAAGTGTGTAATACTGACAGTGTTTTGTTGTTGTCCGAAGAGTTCTGTAAGCTATGTGTTTATTTTTGTCTGGCTGGCACTCTACCATCAGCTAAAAGTTTTGCCTTTGCTATAAGTCAAGTACTTGTTCTAAGAATTTGATGGAATCAAATACTTGGTTTTGGCATGTATTTTGAACCGAGGGTATGCTGCATAATGAAACACTTAGCCACCCGTCTAAACCTATAACAGTTTGGATTACCTGGAGACCAGATCCTGAGTCAGATATATAAAATTGGCTGTACGCATGATATGTCAGTTTTTGGTCAACTGACATTAATCCGCTGAATAAGAGTAAATTCAATTCTTACTCCAGTGTAAAGACACAGCAGTGTGGAAGGTGGTTAGGATAAACAGTGTAGTGTAAGTTACGACCATGCCGACAGCATATGGTGTGTAGATGTATATACGTACATTTATTTTAAATACTGTATAAGTAGTGCAAATCCGTCACTTAAACTATATAGGGATCTAAACATTTTAGCCCAAGCCAATTTTTTCTTGGCTGTGGTACAGGTGAGACCATGTTTTAACTGACGTCGCCTGAATGCGATGGTTTCAATACCCAGTCCCAAATTAAAGTAATGTTAAAATATTCAACCGAGTGCAGCAAGTCTTTAAAGGCCGTGAAAAGTAAAACGACTACCTTATCCTGTGCTACCACAATTTACTTGCGTACATGA
>CH001352.1:724375-739199 GCA_000149265.1 Ciona savignyi | reverse complement strand
ACACTTGTGTTGCATCGACCACAGTGATAAGTTTCCTCCTTCACGAATGAACTCCATAAACTACCAGTTCCCATTGGTGACCGCCTGGATAAAACAATGAAGAATGAGTTGCATTTTTAACTTTTTTGGATCATAATTGTTGGTTATTTTAAGAAAAACTTAAAACGTTAGGGGTGCATTTGAATTTTAACCCTTTTTGACCAAATTTCTGGTTTATTTTTTGAAAAAACTAAAATGGTTTGGTGTGCATTTGAATTTTAACCAAACAATTATTATAAGTTGTTATCAGAAGAAAACTAAATACGTTTGGTGTGCATTTGAAGCAAATTGATCAACCAAAGTGTTAATTGTTGCAAGACTGTATAAATTAGCTTGCAGTATCAAATTTAAAGTTTATGGAAAAAAGGTTGATTATTTCACTGTGTTCAAAGTCTTAGTTAAATATATCGATTGTTGGCTACATCTAAACTCCAAATGGTTGATTGTATTGATAACTAATCGTGTTACACAGTAGGTTTGCTTCAAATGAAACAAAAACACAGTGGATTTATTTAAGGCTTTCTAAAAATAAACCAGAATCTTACATGGGCCTTGCATTATGTAAACAAAAAGGCAAAGACATTAAAACATATTTCAAATTTATTAATAACCACCGTTTCTTTGGGTTAAAGAAATCTACAGCAGGACTGGGTTCTGGTTTTCTTTGAGAGGTAGGGAGGTCCACGGTTGTGTTGTGTTTGGAAACCGATCGTTGCTTCTTCAATGCATCTTGTATGGCGGCCGTAGCTTGGCTGCGAGCGCGAAAAAACCCAAGTGGAACTGACGAGTTTCTTCCCGTGGTGGAGAAGTTGGATGTGAGGGTGTCTGTGTAATAAAGATTTTCTTAGCCACGATACAAAACTTATGGTTGACCTTGAAATTTAAAAAAAACAGGTAGTGTATAGTGAAAGTAAACATCTGGATTATTTTTAGCATTAAGAGGGAAAGTGCATACTAAAAGGAGGGAAAGAGGGAAACTGCTCACTAAAATTACGGAAACTAATTTAAACCCTCCCCTGAACAATAATGTCGACCCCAGAACTTACCCTTAACTCCAAACTCATATTTAACAATAACTATAATGTCATAATCTTCATTTTAATGTGCGGTTTCCCTCCTTCCCACTTAACCTCCCTTTAGTTTTCTCCTACTAAAATGAAGTTTGGGGTTGAAGTTTGGTTTAGTTATGAGGTTGAGATTAGTGTTTGGTGCAGAGTTAGATTGAGTTGGTGTTTCCTCTTTCCTTCTATTTAGTGTTGCCCATAAAGATAAGTAAATAATTCAGCAGCCACAAAACAAGGGGATAGGATAAAGATAAATTGTATAACCATCAAAAACTGCACCCAGATTGCTTTGCTTCAATTTCTGTTGCATTCTTGGCTTTGGCTTCGATTTTTGGGGAGATTTATTTTCAACTGGATTCACAGATCCCATAAACCCTGTGATGCTAGTTTGGCCGTTAGACGGCGAATCGTGGGTGACTTTGATTCTCTTGGATGGTGTTTCATGATCTCTTGATGTACTGCTGCCTGCTCGTATCTGTCAGTTGACGGAAAAACCGTTAATATTTCGTGTGATCGTTCAAAGCTGTCAACGTCAACACTTAGAATAGGTATGTTTGTAAATGGTTGGTGTGTACAGGATAGGCTATTTTATCCCAGGAATAGAAAACTAAATAGCTAGACGATTGTTTCTTTCGGAAAGGCACTTAATGGTGTTGCCTGAACCCACTGGATTGATGTTGCCTCAACATGCTACAATTGATTTGGTAACCTGACAGTGGACATAAGATAATCTGACAATTGACCATGAGATACTGCCCCTTGCATATTCACAAGTTAATTTTGATGAGACTATGTGATAAGAATCACACGTTTTTTTCTTAATAAGAACAAAATAGGAATAACGCATTCTATCTCATTTGATTGAGATAGATACCTAAAAAGACACCGTTAGAGAGATACCTGAAAAATGAACACAACAATAATAATAAGCCATACCTCTTGCTGTAGAAACAGGGGCAGTGAATTGAAAACCTCCATGTCAACTTTCTTCATATCATAAGCATTGTTCTGTGGTGAAATACATTATATTGTATTATCATGATTATTATCAGGGGTAAAGGTAAGTAATATTATGAAAGTTCGGTTTTTTTAACTGGGCTAAATTTTAAATCTGTGTTGGGCTCGTTATTGTTTTTTTTAAGGAAATTTTTTTTGAAAGGTATCCATATTGGACACTTTCACCATTCAACATTTATGAATTTTTTTAGACAACTGTACTCTGCAAACAAACTAATCTGAAGGTAACATTGGATAAATCCTTCTGCATAATTTCCCCACCAGCCAGAATACAAATGACAAAGAACGTCATGGACAACTTTGTGGTGCGCCTTCAGAAATGCACGGAGCTAAATGGAGACCATCTAGAACACATGCTGTAGAACGTAGAAAAAGGGTCCAAAGACCCTTGTGTTTTGATGTGATGTTTTGAATATAATAAACTAGTTATGACCAAATTTTTATTTCATTCGGACAAAACATTAAGAAATGAGGCCTAATTAGAACTGGGGCCTGTTTTTTTGGGTCACCCTGTATACACTTTAAATCGATTTAAAATTATCTTACCGGGGTGGACGATACTTTTGGAGGTGGTTGAGTGGGTCTCGTCGGTTCAACAACTTTAGCCGACTCTTCTCTGGCATCCACTGAAAGTATTGTGTGAAATCAACTCAATGGAACAGTGGTGTTTACATGGGATAGCATACACAGATGTTATGAATTCGTCCGACGGGTTATTCTGATGGTCGAGTGCTGCGCCTTTCAGCCGAAGGGTTGCAGGTGCGAAACTGGACGCGTGCTAGTCGGTTGTGTCCTTGGGCAAGGCACTTAACGGACATTGCCTGAACCCAGCGGATTGATTGGTTCTACTAAGTTGAAGGAACGTGTAAATCATTCACAACACAACACACTGCAATAGTTGTCGCGAGGTGATCTGATGATCGCCCGTGTGTTAACCCCCTTGTTTTCCCATTCACAGGGATAAACATGAATATCCTATTCTCCTATCCTATCGTAATAGGTTCATGGTTTATTCCTCATCTTCACCACTTTCTCCAGTGAATTTACAGGGGTTGGTTATAATTTGAAGTTTTATATGATATGATTAACGATACTACAATAATTCAGACAAACTAATGGTACTCTTATTTACCCATACCATGGAGATAAAGATTTTTTTCATTCTTTATCAAATATACTCGGAAGGTTTTGGGATCCATCTCCACACTGACCACAAAAAATATTTTCACTTTTTTTAACAGATGTGCTTAAATTTGACTAAACCCATAGAAAACATGTATTATCAGTTATCACTTGTCCGATAGATTAGCTTTTAGGTGGTTTAGTAAGTTGCCTTTCTGAAGGGTTTAAGATTGAAACTGGTTGTTTTATGCATGACACATATACCGGATATGCCTAAACCTAGTGGAATGATGGGTTCTACCATATTGCTTTCTTAATTATACACAACACACTGCAATAGCTCCAGTAACCCAACGGTGGGCAAAAGCTAATTTGATGATTGTGTTATCTTTCCTTGCATTTTTCCATTTATGGGGATAAACATGAAAAACCAATCTACTTGCCCCCACCTACAGATAGAACCTATCTTCTAATACACAAACCTTTTTTTTGCTCCAAGTATGCAGCCTCAATTTTGCAATGTGGTTCTTGCATGCTTTTCCTTTCCAAATGTGCAAAGAACGATTTTCTTTTAGTAAATTTAAAACTTTTCTCTTTGGTAAAGTTCTCTTCTTTCACAATATTTTGAGGTTCTTTCGTATTCGCATCAGAAACTATGCAATTTAATGCAGAAGGAACTGGACTTTCTTCTGAAGTTGAATTGCTCGTTGGTAAACTTGCTTTGGTGGGCGTAGATAAGAACATATCCAATGCGTTTCTTTTTTTCTTTGGTTTAATTTCTAATGAAACATGCAAATTAATTTTCGCGAATTACAAATACTGTGATGGGTTTTGTGCTTGGTGTTTACCTTTGGGTTTCTCTATCGCTTGTGTGGTGGGTTTTATAGCTTTAGCTGAAGCAAGCATGGATGCTACATTGTAGGAGGGATCTGAATGGGAATATATGGACATGTTGAATGTTGGGGTGATTAAAAACCATTACAAGAAATACATTATTTTGGGTAGATATATGTACCTAATACTATAAATATACTAACCCTTTTTCTTTTAATATACTTAGCAAATGAAATATAGCATTAGTATTTTATAAGGAGAAACAGAAAAAGAGGGCAAAATAACAAAAAACAACAAAAAATTAAGCAGATACTAGCTAAACAGCTAAACACAGCTGCAAAACACAATTTACCAATATTAAAAGTAGAGCAACCAACAGGATAATATGATAAAGTGAATCTGACAAACAGCAACCAACCTGCGGATTTTGTTGAAACTTGGAAATTCTTCGCAGATATTCCAATGTGGGTAATCTTTGGTGACCTAAATGTAATTGGAAAAAAAATGAACACCGCTGGAAATTCCATGGGACAAGAAGAGACAGAGAGGGGGGGGGGTTACTTGTTTCAATACAGGTTCATCAGAAAACCATACCATGCACAATGTTGTAAGAGCTTTTATCTTTGTAAACAAAAAACTGTGGTGGTATGACATGACTTAATGGCAACCATTTTAAAATGTGGCAAAAATTAGCGGAATTAGCAATTTAACTAAGATATGTTTTATTGTGGGAAAAAAAAGTTGTGTTTAGTTGAAAATATATTGTATTTTAAGTTAGGATAAATTCTATATTTTTGGCTAAGATAAGCTTTAATTTTAGTTCAAAAAAGCTGTATAACTACAAATTCAATCAATTGCTTCATGCGTTAAAAAAGGATGATAAAATCCAACACTGTGATATGAAAGTTTTAATCACCAGACATCGGATTCCTTGTTCTGGTTGTTATTCAACAATTCCAATGTCGCAAGACATCTCATTGTGATGTCATCAACATCGTAACGGTCTATCGCACACGTGCGGGAAATGGGCTTCTGCAATCCGATCTGTAGCGTCAGCGCTCGAGATACCCGGTTGTTCTAAAAAAATGGTAAACTTCACTGCATTAATTGTAAATGGTGTTATAATTATGGGTCCCATTTGAAAAAATGGGACACGATTGTTTTTGTCCGTTTTTTTTGTCAAATGCTTGACAGGCATGGCATGTTGCCCCAACATCTACCAGAAGGAATAATGGAATCGCAATGAAACTTGGTGATTTGTTAGACAACATGGTCTAGATATGCAGAAACCAAAAATTTGAGTGATAAATTACATGAAAAAGAAGTTGGTTGGATAACTATAGGACCCTTGTGTTTATGCTTCCAAAAACAAATTACATACTCGATGTATAAAATACAAATTGTGGTTAGGGACCCTGTAGCATGAATATATGGCATACAAAATGTGGTTTACAAATAGTGGTGGACTGGTGCCTAAATACGTGGTTGACACTCTCTAATTTTAGACTAGAAATGCTTGTTTACTAAATTCACCTTTTTTGCATTTAAAGTCATTTTAATTCTCATTAAGAAACTGTGTAAAAAGGAGATCTTTTTTAAAAACGATTTTATGTTAGCATTTTATAAAAAAAAGTTTAAAACATTTTTCTAGTTTGTCCCATGTCTTTTCTGTAAGTTAAATTTAGTTATATCTTTATTTGTGTTGGTTCTTAGTGTTTTTGCTTTTTTAAAAACATCAGTAAGGTAACACACGCTTAAAATAAAGCAAAAAAGCGGGGAAAAAACAACAGTCAATAAAGCATGTCATGGAAAACAAAATTAAAACAATTTAAAAAATGGATGAAAACCAAAACAAAATCATGATAAAACATAATTTCAAAAGTTCACTTACCATATCTCTATCCTTCATTAACCGTTCAGTGAGTTCAGTGGAGAGACACCTCAGCCAATGCTTCACTTTGGTGCGTGTGTTTAACGCATCGCCACCAGTGAAGTTCTTGCTGCAGCCGACCGACAGAGCTACGTGGCGCTCCTTGACAGGTTCGTGGTCAATGCCACGGCAAACCTCATACAGCCATGAACTGTAGTTGAAAGGTAGATGAAAATAAACCAAATGGCAGCAGGGAATATAGAAAAATAACACAGGTGTAGTGTGGCTGGGCAGTTTAAGCGAGCACATATTGTGTATAACAGAGATTAGTAAGACTTCTTATGCTTATCCCCATTGGTGGGAAAACACAAGGGGGTTACTGGAGCTCTTGCATGGTGATCTGTATGATTGACACAGTTCTTCAGTTTAAGTAGAACCCATCAAATTATTGCGTTTACGTAATGTTCACGAAGTGCCTTGCCCAAGGACACAACTGACTAATCAGCGGCTGGTTTTAAAGCAAGGATAAGATAAGATAGGATGTAGATATGTTTATGCAGCAGCATTAAAACATGGGAAATCGTCAGAATGCTCCATGCCCACAGTCGGATTGCTATAGCTATTGCAGAGTGTTGTAAAACAATTAAGAAACTTATTTTGTTTTCTTCAACCCATTGGTCTACTTGGTTCAAGCAATAATCATTAAAGTCCAGTCAATCCGTCTAATCAAATAGCTTGATGGGTTGTTATGACGGCTTTCAGCCAAAGAATTGCAGGTTCAAAACTGGTCATTAGCTAGTCGATTGCAATAGAGTTCGTAACAGAGTAGGTGTAAGGTAAATTTTCTATCCTATTATGAATGATACAAAATCGGCTGACTAACAAATAATTTTGAACAAACAAGAATGCATAGACGCATCTAAAATTTCCAATAAAAAAGCGATTTTCGGCGCTTTTTTTAGTGAGGAAATATTAAGTCTTAATGGTTAACGTGTTTTAAATATTATTTTAAGGCTACTTATGATAGCGTTGATGCATTGTTTGCAAATAAGTATTTTATTGGGAATTAGTACCATTTATTCTGTTTTCGTATGTTGTCTCTGTATGTTTCTGCATTAGCCTCTTAGGCAAACAAACGCTCTTAACACAAGTGCAAACAACATACCCGGTTTTGTCCCCATATAACTCTGTTAAACACATCTTCGTCTTAGAAGTTAATTGACCAATATATTCAACTCCGTAATTCAGCATGATTTCCTTTCCCAATTTTCCACCCAAGTTTCGTCTGAATTGAAAATTAATGTCATATAGATGTTATTCGATTGACTTGTTACACCAGATACCAACATTTTTCCGATTTTTATCTTCTTAAACAAACTATCAACCATATTGAATGGAAGAATGGTTTGCTTATTCGGTTTGTTTATTCCGCAGGAAAGCTTGGAAAGCATCTGTGAAGAAAGGGTTTAAAGAGTTTTGACTGTGTGCAAAATATGACTAAGAAAGCTTCCGGTTAAATGTTGCGAAACTTTCTTTTGTTGGATTCGATTATTGTTGATTAAGTTTTTATTAAAGTTTAACTTTTATCATAAATAATATACTGTAGTTTTCCTTATAAAATTTACATAATTATGTATTACAAACAACTAACCACAAGTTCTGTGGTTAAAAAATAGAAGGTCTAAACTTTTTCAGGATACACCAAAACACCAGAATTTTTTTTGTTTTTATATGGAGTACCAGCGAAAAACAGATGTAAAAGTTGTCAAAGTTAGAGGCCGTAAACATCAAATTGCCAATTAATAGTCAGACAGGTGCTAACATCAGCACCACAGTTGTGAATGTTTATAATTAATGTAATCCCAATATCACAATGGTATTAATATCATCACACTAGCAAAGGTCTTTCTGAAAATATTAACAAAAATTTAGCATCCACCAAAGCAACTCAAATGACATACATTAAAATGTCTCAAATGGCTTAAAAATTTTGAATCTTTGTGGTAGACTCAAAGTTCTTACCACTCAATTAAGAAACAACTGCTATCAAGAAGGTTAAACCTAATTGCTGCATGTCACCTTGTTGTGTGAGACACCAGCAGAACAACGAAATGACGTCTGCTGGTAAATAGCGAGTCTCATTTCTTCCACTATGGCTGCTGCAACTAACAAACGTTGCGTTTCGGAATCTGAGTTGGATTTGCTCCGGTATTCTGTCAGTCCCGATATCCTTGCAGCTACAGGATCTAAGAGAAAATGTGTGCCAATGTTATGTTTTAGAAAGATGAGGGATAGGATAGGATATTCATGTTTATCCCCATGGATGGGAAAACCAAGGGGCTTAACACACGGCCAAATCACCTCGCGCCCACCGTCGGGTTACCGGAGCTATTGCAGGATGTTGTGTATGATAGACACGTTTCTTATTTCAGTAGAACCCATTAATCCGCTGCGTTTTTTACGTAAACAACTTGTAATGGATGGAGACTGTTGGGTGAGGAAATTATACCATCTAATAACACATGCCCACATACCAGTTGCTAATGCTATAGCTTGTTGTATGTTATGGAAATGTGACTGCTGTTTTAGTGGAAATCAAAAATCCACTGCGTTTAGTGGGTTGTCTAAAACGTGACTTACAAATATTTTGTTGTTTAAAAAATACAAAAGGAGCCTAGATCCAGTGGTTTTAATGAGTTATTCAATTACAATATTACCCTTCGCGCAATAGGACACATGTCCTGTGTTTTTTTACTTAAACAGCATTAGTAGTCCGGCTGGTTAGTCTGGCGGTTAAGTGTGTCGCCTTTTAATCGAAAAGTTGCAGGTGCGAAACTGTACGCTAGCTAGTCGGTTGTCCTTTGGCAAGGCACTTTAGGGATTTTGCCTGAACCATGCAGTAGCTCCAATAACCCGATGGTGGGCGTGAGTTTATCTGACGATTGCTCGTGTGTTAACCCCCTTGGTTTTCCATACCCGGGGATAAACATGAATATCCTATCCTATCCTATCCTAGTACCTTATTCTATCCCTAGGGCAATTGCTTACTAAAAACTAGGGATTTTCTAGAATCCTTTTAAACTTATTCTTGTTAAATTGATTTGAAAAGTTATTTTTGTTTGCTCTTTAACTATATTCCAAAGCAGTTCGAAATTCTTAATTCAAAATTATTGGTTTTAGAATAATTCTAAAAACCAAACTGATATGGATAAGGACATCCCTACTAATAAATGAAAGTTACAGAACAATCTAAGGTAAAACCTTCACATTCCTGTTGAGGGTGGCCAACCACATATGTATTTTCCATCTTTTCCAATTCTGGGACAAGGCTGTAAAGAAATTTTTATACAAAACATTCCCGATTAATAGTTCTTAAATATTGACACTCTTTATCAAGACATTTCCTATTGGTTCCTCTCTTGCATTTTCAATGAAAATTTAATAAAAAAAAATAATGCAACATTCAAAAACTTCTTAAAATGATCAAAAGTTTTATTATTGACTTTTTCAGATTATAATATAACTCCAGCTCCAGCCTTCTGCAAATGAATGTATTTTACACTTATGTAAATGAAATTACATTGATCATATTCTATGCAAACAAATGTATGTTACGGTAACCGCACCACTTACCAGTTCTCCCTCATTCTAGCATCCACGACTCTCGTGAGATCAATGTAAGCCTCATCCACACTTGCGCGTTCCACTATTCCTCCAAACTGCAGTAAAACTTGGATTACTTCGGCTCCAGCATCTCGGTACCTTGGAAACAAAATCGATAAGAAATCAAGTGGGTAGGGGATAGGATATTCATGTTTATTCACATTAATGGGAAAACCAAGGGGGTTAATACACGGGCAATCGTCAGATCACCTGGTGTCTACCGTCGGGTTACCGTAGCTGTTGCTGTGTGTTATGTACGACTTACATGTTCTTTTAATTTGGTAGAACCCATTAATCCGCTGGGTTCAGGCAATGCCTATTAAGTGCCTTGCCCAAGGACACAACCGACAAGCTAGTGACCAGTTGCAAACTTTCGGTTAAAAGGCGTCACACTAAACCACTAGAAAATAAGCGGAAAAAATGGCAAAACTAGAGTTATTAAAACTCATCAGCTGAATACAAATGGTATAAAACAAGCAGACAGTTAAGAGAAGTAGCATGATAATGAAAAGGTTACATTTTACAAATTATTCAATTTAATGCTTGGAGAAAAAAGGTAAGTATATACTAAGAGGGAACTGGTGTTTTTAGTTTAGTTTATTCATTTTTTGCCCCAGTTTTTAAAAAATTTTGGATGTCAGAGTGCAGCTTTTTGACCCATTTAGTTGCTTTTTCTGCAGTTTTATTAAAATTAATAGTGACCGTAATTAATTGTCTGATTCATAAAATAAAAAATAAATAATATGTTGTTTTTAAATAAATTATGTTTAAAATGATATTAAACATTATAAAATATATAAGGTCACACCAGCAAGTTTTAAATTTCAATGCAGTTAAAATATATCTTTAAAACAGTAAAATCGAACCTTGTTAAGTCTGCTTTACCATTCGCTGTAGGCACTTTGCACAGAATTATCTCTGGACACATTGCTTTTGCATCATCACCTCTCATATTTCGTGTGACTCCGTTATCTCTTGCTTCATAACTTACAGCAATGATGCTGAAACCATGCATAGAGCATTGCTTATAATATTATTTTGTTATTTGGGATATGATATTCATGTTTATCCCAGTGAATGGAAAAACCAAGGGGGTTAACACACAGGTAATCGGCGGATCACCTCGCACCCATAGTCGGGTTGCCGAAGCTATTGCAATGTGTTGTGTATGATTCACATGTTTCTTTAATTGGTTAGAACTGATTAATCCGCTGAGTTTAGGCAATGCCCATTAGGTGCCTTGCCCAAGGACACAACCGAATAGCTGGCAACCGGTATGGAAAGTACGTCACTTTTCGCCGAGATCTCGAATGTGCACACATTAAATATTTAAGTGTGCAGTGTGCAAACGTCCAAGAGTGCACACTTTAAGTGTGCACACAATCTCCTTTTTGTTATTATTTTGTAAAAATCTTAAACAAACACATTATTCTATCCTAAATCTATCATATCCGTCAGCTAACATATCTATCTACGTAACAAAAAACGTACTGACAGTAAATTACCCGAGGTCAAGAGGTAGGTTTACAGGTTTGTTGGAAATTATACGATGTTTATACTGCCAGCTCGCGAGCGTGTGGGAAATTACCCAAGTGTGCAAAGACGCAGGGAAAAAAACTCGAGTGTGCAGCTGCCGTACTTTCCATACTGGGCTGGCAACAAGTTGCGACACTGCAACCCTCTGGTAGTTTTAGTTTATCATTTGTTTTTATGACAAAAATCTTTAACCCTTTAACTGCCGGCTGTTTTTCAGTTCATTTTTCGGCTAAGTAACCTTAGGTTAGAAGCTTCTGTACACAAAACTATTGATGTAAGCATGATATGATCCACAGAAAAGTTGTTCAGTAATAAATTTTCTTTTTATTTGCATTAATAAAATTTCGATGACGTCATACATTCTGCAATGACGTCATGTGTTACTATTTAGATCAACAAAAACTATCTGTTTTTCTCATTTACAAACAAAACAGTATGTAGCAAAGTTATTTATGATTATCTTTGGAACATTTTTGTACTACTCTTTTTGTGATGAAGTCACAACTTGACTGATGACGTCGTAATACGCAAATCGAAAAAAAAATTTTTTTTTTTTTTTACACTTGCCCAATAAAACACAAACACATAGCCACAGCAAAACAAAACTGATGCAAAACATCTTCAAAAAGGTTCTTCATCGCTAGAACTACTCAAAAATGAAGGACAACTGCTTTCAGAATCATTATCAGCTAACAAAAGGACAGATTCTTCTGTTTTTACCCTCCATAAGCTCAAAAAATAGCCTAATCCAAAATGTACAAGCCAAAAACGAATGGATTGTTTTCAAACTAACCAAGCGAACCATGACGACAATAGTTGAAAACTAATCGGGGACTAAAACCAAAATTAAAACTAATTAAAACAACCAAAACCACACATATATATACCTTTTTTTAAAACGCAAATAACAAAAAAATATCAAATGCAAACCTATATATCATCTTATATTGGCAAACGCAGAAATTATTCAGCTCTCCAGCGCCGTCTCACTGATCAAAATCGGCCGTATACTTTTCTACTTATGTCATTTTCGGCGCTGTCGACTTGAGTCGACAGCGGCAGTTAAAGGGTTAAAACACTATATTATCAAATAATTATTCAGTGTAAATATAGCCAGATGTGGTCTGGTCGCCAAACCTAAAGTGTAATCAAAATAAAGTGTGCGAATTTGTAAGTCAAATGATTACACATTGATAACTTGCAAATATATTTTGTGGAAAAGGCAGGAATTACCAAAAAAATGTAAAAACAAGCAGATTTGATTACGGGAATGCAAAAATCTTACCCTCCTCCTTTCCATTTATTATACTGAACAACAGCACAAGGTTTTCCTCTTAAGCTTGGGTCTCTACGTTGTTCTACTTGCACGTAGAAGCAATCCATGTCGATCAACGCAACAACCCTTGTACAAGGTGAAGAGAACATTTCCGAAATTTTATTTTGGCAGTAGAAAAAAACAACTTGTTCTACGCGGCCGGTCGTAAGGTATATTTTACGAGCATTTACAGAAAACAGCGTACAGAGTTTAATTCGATTGCAAGAGCGTAATGTTATTGAAAATGGAAAAAAATTCCCGCGGTTTGATGGATGGGGATTACCCTTAGAACAAAAGTTAATATTTTTAACCGAGAATCTAAAAAAGAAGTTAGTTTTATGGGGGATATTATACCGGTATTTAATCATTAACTGACCAGAACAATGTCTAAAATTGTAAATAATAATTTTGTAAGAAAATATTTCTACATTGATTAAATTTTAATGCATGCTAGTCAGGGGTAGGGTACTCAAAAGTAAACTTAAAAATATTAATGTTATATTATATTACTAATGTGCCACCGTATTACTCTCACAAGTCGGACTCAGATGTCAGAATACTATACCTTGGTACCCCAGGCAATAATCATAGGTAATTACAGTAAATTAAAGGGATGTTAAGCAATGACATTGAATTCACTCAAGCATGGAATAAATATTTATAAACGACTTCTATTGGCTAGTGGCAGAGCGGGAAAATCCCTAATTAAAATAACTAAACTTTTTAAATTTTCTTGTTGGCATTGAATTTCGGAATGGTGCAAATGTGCATTTATACCAACAGCAAATTGGTTAGAGGTTTACGATTTTTAGACAGTTATTCACATTAGGAAAAACGCGTTCCAACTGAAATACGCCATTCAACTTCTTGGTGGTGCGTATAGTGTAAGCGTTAGTTTGTGCAATGTGTATTTGTCAATGGAGGTACCGGTACTTAAATATATGTCTGCTTATTTTTTGTCGTATGCTGATCGTGAGCATATGGGGCAGGTTCTGTTTTTCCCAATAGTTTTGTGATATTAAATCTTTTTTCGTTTTTTTTATTATGAGCTATGCTGTAAGCTTGTGCTGAGCTTAACTATTCTGTGGGACAGCTGGAGTCTGGACAGGACAACACACTATTCTTCGGAACACCGGAGTGTGACAAAAAATTATCCAGATATTATAAGAGGGGTATTTTCATTACTTTTTATCACGGTACAGGGTATATCATGCAGGGGATGGGTTAAATTGTAATATAAACTTATAAACCGTCCCGCTCATGTCAGTGATGAAAATTCTTCTTCTCCCTCATATACCCTGTCATGCTCATGTTATAACCTATCTCGCTCATGTAACTGACAAAAATACGTTGTCCCCCTCGTAATTTAGTGTGTTGTCCACCCAGCTGTCTCGCTGATAGTGAAGCCCCTTGTGCAAAGAAAAGACAAACGGCCCTGTCAAATAACTTGAAGGGGTTAGTGTGTTGAATCAACTGAAAGGTGTTGGCCATGTTATTTAGCTTACATCTTATTAACCTAATGGGTTAGAACTAAAATTAAAAAACATACTGCATTAGCGGGGTTCGAATTAACGATTTTGAAACGATTCGCGAAATGCGTGGGTTAGGAGAAAATCGTTTTCGCGCATTACACATGTTAAATTGCCTTAGAATGCAGTTTCAGAACCTCTCAAACTAATCTTTAAAGCCAGAAAGATAATTCATTAAGTAAACAGTACCGTTATATAGTAGTAATGATAAACTACAATAAACGTATAGTAAGTTAATGCGTGTAGGATAGGACGAATATCGACAAAACGAAGCCTTTGAAACGAGTAATCTTACTTGTTAAAACACCATATAACCTTATTATAAAGGGGTGTGTTGCATCTCCGCCAATCATAAATAAAGAAATCGTGGTATATTAACGCATAATGGCTATTGTTGCGTTGTGATAGAAATGCTTATTATGCGTCAATAATGCAAAGTAAAGGCAAGGTAAATAAATGTAATAGTAATGTGATTGTTAAATGTTATGTTGAAGGCAAACGATGTTATATTAACGTGTTGATGATTTATTATTAAAAGTGCGCGAAATCAGTAACGGTAATTTATATTTTCGCTATTTTGTTAAATTTTGTAATTCGCGAACTTTAAAAAACGGTTCGCGAATAGCGATTCGCGATCCCTTAATTCGAACCCTGATTAGTAATCTGATGGTGGGTAAGGTAATTTAACAGCGGTTTTGTTATCCAGATAAAACCTAAATATCCTTCCATAGTGACGCAATATAACCATAACACAAGAAAAGTTGTGCAACATCGCAATTTTAATCATTTTTTTATTTTCATTGGTCAATATCTTTTGGGTCTAATAGCTTACAGG
>CH001352.1:686247-712371 GCA_000149265.1 Ciona savignyi | reverse complement strand
CATCTTTAGCCAGTGTTGCGCAGTTATAATATTTGCTCAGTGTTTCCCCATTAATTTGGAATGCATGAAGCAGCATGTAATGTGCTGTTCTCATCATAACGTGATCTAGTTTGATGTCCAACCCTCTCTGCTTATCCACACAGCATCTCTCTAAGCTTTCAATGTTGCTGAAAAAAAATAAAGTAATGGTCTTTCTTTTTACAGTCTCACACTTTCTAATTAGAAAAACTGTTTATTACAGCGGTAACTAAAAAAGAAGAAAAACGTAAATATCACATTAGTTATAAATTAATTAAACTATTATTTCTTTCCTCTTGTAAACAAAATGCCGATAAACATTCAACCCTTAATGACACCGTAAATTAAAAGGAACTAAAAAGGCCAAAATGGCAAATCATAGAAATAAAAAGTTAAAAAACTAATTAAACCATAAAAACATACATTATTGGCAGAGTAACATTGTTTAATTAACAAAAATCTTTTTATAAATTTTATAACTGGTGCCATTAATCTAAAATGTAAGAGGTTTTTACCCACATCACTCTTTTTCACCCAAAAATCAAACTCACACAAAATATTTATTGAAAACAAATACTAATTATACCATAAAGAATACTTTATCGAAACATTTTCAATTAACAAATTATTTTCCTTTACAATCAACGCAAAATGTACCATAAATCCAGAATGTAGAACTATTTCTACACAAACTACCGAAACTCGCCTGATACAATCTTGTATCGCCGCCACAATAATTTCTTCAACTTTTAAAACTTGCAGTTTAATCCCTGCCCTGTGTAGGTTGGTCAGTGCACGTTGATTAGCATAGTGGCATGGATGTGCGTACGAGATTGTCATGGTTGTACCGTGGGCCCCTGGTTTGCTTCTTAGCTGCCTAAATACTTGTGTAAAGTGCTCAGCGCTGATGATACTTGTGGCTTTTGTTGACCATTATCTGGAATGCATAGTTTCATTTCAAAATTGAGAGAAAGAATATACTTTTTTATTCGCGTTACGGAAAAACGCAAGGGGGGTAACACACAGGCAATTGTTAGATTACTCTACATCCACAGTCTGGTCACTTTTATCCACAGTCATGGTTATTTTACTGTGTTGTGTACAATCAGAAAATAAAGTGACTTATTTTATTAGTTCGAAAAAAGATTCGTAAAACAAACAATACAGCCTTGATATATGCTGAAGTTGCATAATTTTTACAGAGATTGTTGTTTTGTTTCTTGGTAAGCATATGAGAGTGGTTAAATGTAAACATATTTATCCAACATATATTAAACTCTATTTGTATTCCCTGGGTTTAAATTGTGTAGCTTTTCAAATTCTCAGTTAATTTTAAAAAACAACCTTAACTGTGCAGTCGCTTTTTCCCCACATTTTATCATCCGATAAAACTGTCTTCAATTCCTTGGCAAGCTGCAGTTCTGCATTCTCCCCTTTATTACTTCCACCACGCAGCACCTTGCTGTATCTGCTCACACAAAACCAGTCTTAGCAGTGTTACTGAAAGCATGTATATTCAACCCAATACTTAAAAAAACAGCAGTGTGGTAGTAAGTACTCTGGGCCAAAAGCAAACACAAGAAAAAATATGTTAAAAAACAAATTTCAAATTATGAATTTCTAAAAAAAAAAGTTTAAAAATGTCTTAAATAGTGTGTTTCTAAAAGAAATTTATAAAACATCTTTTAAATTGAGTGTGCTTAAAGAGTTAATACTTCTTTTAAATTGAATTTGATCCATAATGTGACCCAAAACATAATTTTTCCCTGTGCTACCTCAGTTTTCCATCCTGTTTGACATCACAACGAACGACCACTCTGGTGACATCAGCCTGGTTTTTGGTTTCTATGAAATAATCTCGATACTCGCGCAAACTAATTGTAGATGGATACACAGTTTTCCACATAACGATTTGCTGAGGTAATAGAACTCCATGCACTCACTATAATGGCTTGAAGACATGTAATGAACACTGTGTCTCTACCAACCTTCACTCTATACACTCCTCCACATACATAATTCATAGATTAATTTCGTGATCGCTACATTAATTTGTTGCTATCATAACACAATTGTTAAATTATGAAAATTTGATGGTGCTTCCCAAGTGCAGGCTACATTATTTTGTGAGAGTTTATTAAGTGCTCAACCTTAGAATGGTAAAAAGTTACAAAAATATCGTGATATCAAACAATACATGAGGGTACTTGTAAAATGAAGCTCAGGTGATTTTGAAATAAAGTAGAAAAGAAAAGACGATGTATAAAAATAGTCAAGTTAGCATCGGGCATTTATACAAAGAAGTCTTTCCATATTGTCATAAAACTTGTTATGACATCATAAATCATGTTATGACTTCATAAACCCTGATTGGCAGCCTCGGCGTATGCGTCTTCGAAATCTCCATTCATCGAGAATCGTTCGTCCTCGATTTCGATTTTTATCGCTTTGTTGAGCAACCCGAGAGCAGAGGACAAAGCAGCCTTGTCTAGCCTCACCGACGTTCCTCTTCCCACTCCTCCTTCTCTCACTCCTCCTCCTGCTCCTTCTCTCACTCCTCCGTACTCCAGCCTCCCAAGGAGCTTAAAGTTATCCTCTAAATCCTCCAACATATCAAGGAGGAGATCTTGAAGATGCATGCACTCGGCCACATCGGATGACTTTCCTCCTTTACGAGGAGCTGATGATGGTGAGGAGAGAAGGGAGGAGTTGGGAGAAACGGTGGAAGATTCGTCCATCGCGTATCGGATAGAGGTTTCAACTCGCACCTGCCATCAAACGGACTGTTAACATGGTGTGTTGTTCTTGTTAACACTAAAATGTTGATGAGATAAATCTTCAATGGGAATGGATGCAAGGATGTTTTTATTACGTTTAAATGTATTAGCCTATAGGCCATTGGTTCTTAAGAACCACTGCTATAGACTATAAACATTTTCTCATTTATTTTTAGTGACATTTATTTATAATACATCATGTATAAACATTTTTTTCGCGCGTGAAGGGTTTCGAATTCCCGCACGGCCTACAATACGGACAACTTTACGTCTATGAATACATGCAAAAATGTTGTGAATGCACCCAGTGCCACAGAGCAGAAAAATGCACCAATCACAGCCTTGAACTTTACTAGGATTTTAACGGTCAGATGCTTTTTTCTTAGCCCACAACTGTGCTAAACTGCACTTACTCTTTGCAACCCTGCGTCTTCTATTCGTTCGTTCAAATCATACACCAGTGTGTGAAGTGATGAACAGAAACCATCACGATCCGGATATTCACTGATGACGACCGTCAGTTGGATCACAACCTCTTTGTGAGTGGCAAGCTCATTCATTGTTACATTGTCCCCAACCTGATGGACAAAATCAGTTAAATAGGCATAAAGTAATAGCTTTTAAAGAAAAAAATCAATGAAATTGACAATTTTTTTTGTTTTTAAAAGAAAAGTTCGTAGAATTGGCAAACATATTAGCTTTTAACAAAACAAAAACATATTCCGGGCAAACATGTTTGCTTTAAATAGAAAAATACATATATATTTTAAACACATTTTCGCTTCGAGTTTCCACTTACAAGTTTCCATAAATGGTCGGCCATGTTATGCACTTTGTCTTGCTGCGATCTTCCATTATTATTTGCCGTGTCCAAACAATACACCTTTTCAAATAGAGATTCTTCCTGAAAATCATATTTACATTACAATGCGGTCCATTTTAGGGATTTCCAATTAGTTTAAAGGTTGCACTAAGGCTTGCGTTATCTTACCTGTGTAATACACGCCCCCTTCTTACGTAGATTCACTTTGAATTTGGCCCAAATCTCGTCAGAATTTTGTAGCAGAAAATAATCTCTGTAGGTACTGAGTGAGAACCCAGTCATTTCTTCTGTATGGCCGGTTGTCTGTACAGGTATGCCATTCTGGTATCCTTATTGTTGGGTGGAAAAAAAGAATTTGTGTGAAGCGTCTTGTATAAATAAAGAAATGCACAGATTTGATGTAACTGATGCATCTTCTTCAAAATAGTTATTAAAATAGGTAAAAATAAGTCAGTAAAATTGTTTAAAAAAATGACCCAAAATTTCTTGAAATATGGCATTAGTTAAAACAAATTTACCCAAAATTTCTTGTAATCTGTCATTATTCTCTCTGTAACATGAATCGTTGTCAACCACCAAAACATCTTGGAATTTGGACATCGCTCGTTTTAAAGTCTGAGCTTCCAGTGTCAATGTTCCTCTGCAAGTCTGCAGGTCGTCCAGTGATTCCAGTGTTTCGTTCATGTCATTCAGCATTGCGTTTATAACTTGCTGAAAACTGTTGGGAAACACTGATTACAGTTTCTAACGGAACAAAACATAATTGATTTAAAAAGGAAAATTCGTAAAATTGTAAAAAAATTTGTATTCAATTACAAAAGTATGAAGAATTTTAAACATATTTGATTTAAAAGTCCAGGAAAATTCTAAACATATTTGAATCAAAAATTCTTGAACTTGGGAAACACGTTTGCTTTTAATAGAAAAATTCTTAAAAATTTTAAACCCATTTTCGCTTTGGGTTTTCACTTGCAAGACAAAGCGAAAATACGAACCTGAGAACTTTCAATTTGACCCCTTTTTCATACAAATTGCGCAATCCCTCTTTGTTGAACTTGTTGTCCCAGGAGTAGGGTTGAGCAAATGAAAAATTCAAGTTCACCTTGATCGAGTGTTTCTTGCAGTAATCAAGGAAGCTCTGAAAATTAACTCTAATTAATTCCATTTTATCCAACTTGCATTTCGACTATTACCTGTCCATTTCCTAAATTATGCTTGCATGGTAATATGTTGTTCTTCCCTTATATTTGTTTTGAACTAATCACTTATCACCAATTAATTATTTTTTTAGTGTGGTTCGTATCTTTCCACATACTTTCCCTCGGATATCTAATTTGAATATTAGAATTTAACTTTGTTCTTATGGATGGTTTTCAATGTAGATATAAACTTAAATTAATACCAAGTAAATAATGGACTTTTTAAAAAATGCATGTAAACCAGTTCAAATTTTAAACTTATCTCGCGTTTTTGTTAGGCCTAACCTTGATGTATTTTTCCAAGGATTGATATAATTTGACTTACTTATTTTCAAGTAATTTCAACCTAAATTTTAGTTTTAAGTCGACATGTCCATCCCACCCACCTGTAATTGTTCAGCTCCCACGTTGCTTGGGCTTCTGCTCGACATAATTTCCACTGAGATCTTGGAACCATCGCTCAATCCACCTTCCCTGTTTGAACCTGTGGAATTTAAAATTAGGTGGAAAATCCTGCAACTTGCTATAGTCGGTTGTGTCCTTGGGCAAGGCACTAAGCGGATATTGGTTATACTCAGTGAATTAATTCTTTATAAACTGAAGAAGCGTATTTCAATCATGAACAACACCTACAACTACAATAACCTTTTGGTGGGCACAGAGTAATTTGACGATAGTTAACAGCCCTTTCATTTATCCATTCAAGAGGTTAAACATAAAAATCCCATCCTATTAACCATTCCACACTTGGAACACCCACACACCAGTCATATCTTTCGTGAAGCTTTGTAGAGGATCCACATTCTTCCCACTCATAATCTTCCTTGCGTATATCATCTGCTCCGATCCATCCTTATCCGTGAGATACACCCTCGCCGCTAGGAGGCAGGCTTTCGACCTTTCGTGGTTGACTTTGGGTAGTAGGAAATGGTCGAGGTATTCTTGCACTGACAGAGCAGCCATCTTTGCTTCGGCAGTTCGTTTGTCCTTCTTTAAAGCGCTGTCGTACAAACCTCAGTTAATCATTACACAAGGTCAACTGCAACACATTGTCGAGAAAAGCAAACAGAATTATGAACGGTTAGTTTCAAGACTTTAAACTCTGGCTTATATAAGGTATCAGTCTTTAAAATTGTCTAAAAACACTTTTATTATTTTACCGCATACTGTTCTTCAGGTCTTTATATTGTTTATTTTTAAAATCGTTGTTAAAAAATGATTGCAATCTTTCTTTGGTTTGGCGGACGCGCCGGTATGTTTAATTTTTAAATCCCTTTTCTTTAATGACAAGTGTTTTAACGACTGTTCGTTTTGCCACCTTGTCATATTCCTGTGTTTTGATTTGTTTTATTTGCTGAAATAGACTAAACTAAAAACTTTTCTAATCATACTCTTAGTTACTACTCCGTTGTGCTGTATGGTTCGTGTTCGGTATCATTAGTAAAATGCGTATAAACACTATCTGTTTCATTCATACTATTAGTTAATATTCAATTTCCATAGCTAGTTGCCTGCGTTTAATCAAATAACTGAATATTAGATCTAAGAGTAAAACACGTCTTCTCTGCCTTTGATGTACGCTTTTGACAGACTGTTTTGAATTCGGCGCGTTTTAACGCCCAGCGCTATAAAAACACGCCGACTCTGGTCCCGTCGCCATTCATAACTCACAATAGCCCAGATATGACGCTCTCACAATCGACGACAAAGGGAATCGCGTCGAGCGATTGTTTGTTGACCGCATTTCGCGAATGCGACAACAATAACCATTGATGACGTCCCACCCGCCCGAAATTCAAAATCACGCCAGAGTATGATTGTCCGAAGCAAACACTACAACCTTTCGCTTTCAAGTCCTTTATTTCCGCCTAGCCATTCCCCACACTATATTATCATCGACTGACTCGACCAGGAATCTGTTAGCTCATCACTAGAGTTCCAAACTTACCTTCCAGCTGACATACGTGATATGCTCGTTGACGCAAGAACATGCTGCGCTATCAGGGTTACACTAAAGGGGGGAAGGAAAGAAGGAAAACTGCTTACTAAAACTACTAAATATAACCCTGCCCTTATTACCAAATCTTATCCCCCAGAACTAACCTTAACCCCACCACTATTCCTTAATTTATACCCGGTACCTAACAATATTCACAACCCTGAACTAAACCTTATTCTAACCCCAGCACTAACCGTAACACAATCTTTATTTTAGTGTGTAGTTTCCCTCCTTCCCTATTTCCATTTAGTTCCCCTCTCCGTTATCAGGGCAACATGAAATACCTCTACATGTCAACTTGTTACGTTCCTTATCTCTGAGCAAAGTACACACACATGTAGTCAGCGACCAGCAAGCCGATTTGAAGTGGACCGCCCATTGTCAGCTACGACGAGCGTTTTTCAAATTTAAATTCCGAAACTCCAATATCGCAAACCACACATAACGGCCTCGTACTATGTGCGAAACCGCAACGAATGCGAAAGTGGTTAAAGCGAGCAAAACTAGGGAAAAGGAGGCAAACTGCTCACTAAAAGTATGGGAATTTATTCTAACCCTTCACCAAACACTAATATTAATCCCAGAACTACAAATGACCTTACCACTAATGTTTAATTCTATCCCTTCCCAAAATACTAATTTTTTTTGGTGGTTAGCCAAAAAAAAGCAAAATTGTGCGCTTAGCGAGAGTTGGTGGTCTTAAACCGAAACCGCTACGTGCAATGTGGAAATTAATCCAAAATACTAATCTTTACCCCAGAACTAATTCTAACTCTTTACCTAAAGCTCTAATATTTCTTTTAGTGTGCGTTTTCCCGCTTTACTTTCCCGTTAAAGTCACCACGGGCGGTGTTGATCCAGATTATTATTTGCCGATTACGTAATCGGGATTAAAGGAATCGAGTCGCCGATTTTCGAAATTCAAGTCTCGTAATGGTTGGACCCATTCCAACTCTACGTTTTAATATTCTGACTCACGTGCGATGAGCGACTGAATTCTTTAATTCACCACAGCAAGTTGTATAACTTGTACAAGCTGATTTGCAGAGTAGCGCTATTAAAACACAGTATTATTAATGTGTTATAAACTTACCTGTTCCGTTGCATCTTTTTGCTTCCAATTTGGTTTCCACTGGAAATAACAATTCGGTAGCGTTTCTGACTTTAAGAATTCTCGAAATCTCAGAATTTTTCTTGCCTTGCCTTTATATCGGGCGGGCAATTATTTTCTGTGTACTTTGCCATCATTGAGTGTTATGCTTGCAGGGAATTGAAAGAACGAGATGAGAGACGGAACGAGGCACTAGAAGAGTCACGGGCGCTGAAAGAAAAGCTTGGTTTGTATTTTTTCTCATTTTCACCACAATCCGACAGCCGACGAAAGCCTGTATACATACCGATGCTTGAGTGGCCGAATGGTTAACGCGACCGATTCATATACCGGTCCCTATATAAAAAGCGGCCTTATTGACGAGCCCATCATGGGTTTAAAACCTATCCAGCTAAAAAAAACAAAAACAAATAAGTCAAATAGATTCTGTAAAACATAGCTGGCCTACGTAATCGTGATTCATTGAGGAATTTTACCAATAAACATTATTAAGACATCATTGGAGCCAATATTAGTGTAATGAATAAGTATTATTTGTACTTCGTATGACATGGCGGTCGCAAATACCGACTTGTTCACTATTTGGCCTTTTATGTGATAACACATTTTTTAACATCACTAAATAAACAAGTCAAACTTGCACTGTGTGTATAAATTTGCAGATAAAGCTCGTTACTATGCCAGAGGTAAAGGTAAAGTTGTATAGTTGTAAGGGTTTGTAAAAGGGCTACAGTATACTGTATTGTGGCATAGTAACTTAAACGTATACCACTGACGAGAGTGGCATGGTAACTAGATTTGACTCTATATACTTTTTAATGGCGTGTTTTAACGACTGTTGGTTTTGCTGTTTTCCCGTACCCTGTGTTATTATGTTTCACTTTGTGCTTTTGACACTGATGTCAAAATTTTATAAAGTATAAATTACCTTTTTTTCTAAGATGCGGTGGCTTTATCTGAAGCCGAATTGACCAAGCAAATATCCAGCAAAACGGCAGAAACTGTCGATCTTAGAGCAGAAATCGACTCTTTGACCGAATCAAACGGGGTGTTGACTGCTAACATGGAAACTGCAGAGGTGTTAGTTTTATTTTTGTTTTCTTCATTTGCTTGTAAAAAGATAACTTTTTGTACCCGGGCTTAATTTCGAACCCATGATGGGCACGTCGGTAATCCGTTTCTACAGAACATACAGTCCTCGAAATTCGTTTGCTGAGTCCACGGCAAAACAATGCCGTGGGAAATCGTATAAACGTAAAAGCCCACGGTAAATTGCCGTGGATCTATAACCAGTACTACATAATCGCAATCTATAACCGGTACTACATGAAATCCAGCCGGTGAGTGTTTTTAAGTCCAAATCCGGACGTTTTTATTCTAATTTGGGCGACACCTCGCTAAGGTGCGTTGGACAAGAGCCAATTGCGCAAAAGTAGTCTGTAATTTAAGGCATGCGGCAATCACACTTTGTTTAATTTTAGTAGAATTTAAACGATTTAAAAACATAAAACTAAGTAATCTCTATATTTCTATTATACGAAAATACAACACATTGTATTAGCTCCAAAAACATACAAATCCTAAATCCAATGTCAATGTTAGAATAGTGGACGCTATCTTACTAGTTTGAACTGGATAATAAATCGAAAATAATAGGCCTCCAGTTTAAAAGAACAAAATATAATAATACCAAATGAGGAAATTCATGCGATTTCGAGACACGCGCTCCATATATTTATCTAATTAAATTTGCCGAATTGTCAACTCAGCAAATCGGGGTGCAACGTCTTTGACGAAAAGTGTAAGGTATTCACTACCAGACCAATATTTAAATGTTAATGCGATGTTTACCAACAAAGCTTTTTTATTCTATAACATGACCATATTTAAATATTAATAAATGCAAAATGCGACAATTTTCAAATGGCCATAGAATATTATATTCAAATGGTCATAGAATATTGTAAAATTAACAAGAATGATAATTTCCCCGCAGAACGAGCTCAAAGCGTTGCGCGAAGAAACGACGACAAAATCACTGAAGCTGAACGAACTTGCTGACGACAAGCAGATGATGATTGACAGGTTACGAGAAACCGAATCCGCAATGGAAACGTTGGTAGCTTTATAATTACATTAAAGAAGTAAATTTAATAAGTTGAATTTCATATTTTTTCCGCTCAGTCAATGAGTATTTTCGCTCGTTGCATAAGTTGATTTCCGTTTTGACTGGTATTGTGTAAATGTGTAGGTATGATTTTGTCGTCATTTCGTCGGTAGTTACAGACATTTGTCGTCAAGTTACTGGTTGTTACAGATATTGCTAGAATGCGCAGAAAAACCCTTCAATACTATACATGGCATGAACGTAAAAACTCGTCCCAATGACCCAATATAGTCGGTTGTGTGCCCGGCAAGGCGCTTATTACCTAACATATTCTGGGTGGAATAGGTTAAAAGATTGTGTGAAAACTAGAATTTAAACCATAAGACAATACTTTGATAGTAGTGGTGTGATATAAGTCGTGTGTTTACCACTTGGCTATGTCCCTATCATAAATGCATATATTCCTATCCTAAATGCATATATCACTCTTATAAATGCATTGGCTAAATCTTAGTTCGATAGCAAGAACTTTTACTTACCGCTAGTAAAATGGGAGGTATATAAATAATTAAGAAAAGCCGAAAAACGTCAAACAAGAGTCCTTATACCCGCAGTGGTAACAGGTTAAATTGGAATAAAAACAACTACGTCATACACCAGGTACAAAGAGTCCTCCGTGACGTCGGCGGCGAAGTGTGACACACTGGAGGCGCAGCTGACGTCAGCCAACGAGGGTATGACGTCAGTGAGGTCGCGCGAGGAGCGATTGAGGGCGGAAGTGGAAGAAATGAAGAAGAATTTTAAGCAGCTGGACTCCGCGCACCAGGAGAAAATCACGGAGTTCACGAGGTTCGCTATGTTTGTTGTTATTTTAGAATCACATCATAAAATGGGATATTCATGTTTATCGCCGTGGATGGGAAAACACCAGGGGCGTTACCACACGGGCAATCGCCAGATACCTCGCGCCAACCGTCTGGTTATTGAAGCATATTTGTTGTCGAAGTTGTTATTATACGATAGCATATTCCATAAGGATATTCATGCTTAACATGGCAATCGGCGAAATTATTGAACATTCTTCCATTAAATGCTATCAGAGATATTACAGTTTTTGACTTTGGATAGTTTGGATAGTTTCTTTGCGTTTATTATATAAGATAGGATAGTCAAGTTTATTTTCGTGATTGGCAGATTATCTCGCACCCACCATCAGGTTACCGGAGTTATTACAGTGTGTTGTGTATGATTAAGACGTTTTTTTTAATTGGTCATTTCACTGGCTTTGTCCAAGGACACAACCGACTAGCTAGTGACCCATTTCAAATATGCAGCCCTTCTGCTAAAAGGCCGCGCAGTAACCCACCAAGGCAATCGGTCGAAACAAACTTAGCTTTTCTTTTACGAAAATAACGCTATAAATTCGATTCGAAAAATGATACAGTAATGGAAGAATTGTTCTATAATGATTCACCTTGCGTTACTGCTCTTTCGATTGAATCTTGACCCTTACCGGTGCCGCAGACGTATCTTGGAGACGCAGAAGAAACTCAATCAGCGTGAGAACGAGGTAAAGCTGGTGGCAGATGAGCTGGCGAGATACGAGAGAGCAACTGACGATTTAAACGATCAATTGACCGAACATCGCCGTGCAGCTGATCAGGAATTAACGAGGTGAAAATATCTTTATGTGTTTTAGATAAATAAAAATAATTCTTCTTTAAATTTAACGAGATAAGGTTTTGGTTTGTATTCGACGACTCGGTATTTTAAAATTAATCAAACTGAATTTATTTAATATATCGTAATACATCTATTTGACTATATTCAACTTTTCCCATATAGTGGCGTTATATTACAAGTTGCGCTCTAATAGAGGTGTCGCTTAGATATAGAGTTGGCATCCAAATAATGGTTTTTACCTTTGTTTGAAAATAACTGTTCAATATAGTTTAACTGGGTAAAAAACGAGATGACGTTATTTGAAAAAATGGCGTTTTTAGTGCACGTTTTAGCCTAGTCGATAGCGCGTCCGATTGCAAGCCGTAGGGTTATGAGCTTGATCCTTAATCAGTGGACTTATCTAGTTAAAATCATTTCCTCAACAGCCACAGTGATAGTGACACAGCCTTTACGTATTTCCACTGTGCTTCTTCATTACAGCACAAACGCAAGGAACGAACAACTGGAACAAGAAGTCGAGTCGATGACCGACGAAATCAACGACCTGAAGATGGCGCTAGAGAACCAAAGCGACGCGAAAAAGTAAATCGTGTGGCTGAATGGTTAACGGGCCGTTATATTTACCAATTCTTTACAAAAACTGTCAAAGGAATAAACCCAACATGGGTTCGAACCTTAAGTCCGATAAAAATATAATAAAAAAATCGGTGGCTGAATGGTCTACTCACAGAGCAATTTCGTGGGTTGTGGATTCATGGGTTCGAATTAGGTCCATTCCAGAATCAAGATTCGAAATCGATTATGTTTCGATTCTAGCAATTTAAAATGGAAGTGCTCCATAGTGACACAAAACGAGTATTTACATCTGCGTTTTAAAATTCTAGATTTATAATTGTTGATTCCGGAATAACAATTTTAGAATCCAAACTGATTCAAATAAGAATATCTTGAGTTCGAATTCTAGCCAAGTAAAACAAATTGCATTATATCATTATCTCATGTTTGATCGTTCGCAGGTGGAAATCACTCTACGAGGATTTGCGCGATCAAGTTCGGCCATTCCAGGTACTTTTTTACTCCCCGCTGTTTACCAACATTTACCGACCATTATATGATTCGGGTAGAACCCGTGAAAGAATATAAGATGTAATTCATGTTTATCACCGTGAATGGAAAAACCAAGGGTGTTTCGTTCATACGGCCATTCGTCCGACCATCCGTTTGTCCGTCCATTCGTACGTTCATACGGTAATTCGTCCGACCATCCGTTTGTCCGTCCATTCGTACGTTCATACGGCCATTCGTCCGACCATCCGATTGTCCGTCCATTCGTATGTCCATCCGTTCATATAGCTATTTGTTCATATGGCCATTCGTCCGAACATCCGATTGTACGTCCATTCATACGACCATCCGATCATTTTGCAGAGTCAGCTTGACGCGTATTCGGCGGAACGGGCGATGCTCCTGTCGGAAACGTCAGCCGCGCACGCCGAAAGCACCAGACTCGGTATCAAGTACGCCGAACTGCTCGGACACCAGAACCAGAAACAAAAGATCAAACACATCGTCAAAATCAAGGAGGAAAGCGCGGCGCTTAAGCAGGTAATGTTGTAATGTGAGGATGTGAAAATTAGATAATTTTACCGATGTTGAGTTTATGAAAGTATTTTTTGTCGTTTTTCGCATTTTTTTTAACTTGGGCCAAGTTTCGCCCGGGCTTAGTTTCGAACCCATAATGGGCTTTTCACTAAGTTCGTTTTTATGTATCATTCGATATATGTATCGGCATTAACCATGCGACTACGCTACCGTACATTTTCCGTCGTTAAATTGTAAAATTTGATCCAATTCACAAACTCCGCTTACCATGCCGTATTTAAACACCATGCAAACTGCGTCAAATGCTTCTGATCATGATTCCACCGCTTATAAAACACCCTCATCCTCTCCAAACAGGAAAACATGAAGCTACGAAACCAGAACGCGCTTCTGACAAAGCAAGTTGTAAACGCGCGCCAACCAACCTTCGATCCTTCCAAGGCGTTCCAGCACCACAAGGAAAACGCCAACCCGAACTAATCGTCGCTCACAGCAACTCGCGACTTTGTACAGAGTTTTCCGACGTAGCAAAATGTTGCGTCGTCTGTTTTTATCATTTTTTTGGAATCTTTTCATTTTTTGCCGCTGCTCAAATTCTGTCGCTTATGCCATGTGTTGTTTATGTAAAAATACATTGTTAATTTACGACAGTGGTTTGGTTTGATGAGTTGATCTGTAAGGGGCAACGCTAATGGGAGGGAAATCAGGAAGGGGGGAAACTGCTAACCAAAACTATGGAAATTAATTTTTAACCCTACCCTAAACATTAATCTTAACCTCAGAACTTACTCTAACATGTTTAAAAGTAGATCTAATGCCCTAATATTCATTTTAGTGTGCAGTTTTCTGCCTGCCACTTTCTCTTCTTTCAGTTTTCTCCAACTGTGAGTGAAGTAAGCATCGTATTTATACTACACACCTCAATATCCCCAGTAACCAAAGTGGGGACGAGTTAGTTAGATGATTACCAGTATTGAAACTACAAGATAGGATATTCAAGTTTATCCCCGTGAACGGAAAAACATCAGGTTAAGTTGCAGGAACTATTGCAGTGTGTGTGTGCATGACTGAGACATTTTTTAGTTTGGTAAGACGTATTAATCTACTGCTTTTAGTCATATATCCGTTATCCACTAAGTTTTACCAAATAGCTTACTGGTTGTTTTCGTGCGATGCGTTTCAACCGAAATGCTGCGGTTTCGAAACTGGTCGCTACTTAGTCGGTCGTGTCCTTTGACTAGTCACTTAACGGAAATTGCCTCAAACCAACGGAATAATGGGTTCTACCAAATTGGTGAAACGTTGTACTATACACAACACACTGCAATAGTTCCGACGTTAACCGTGATAAATCCTCTGGTAAACATAATTTCCTATTACAATTGATTGGACAATAATCATACCTCGTGTAAATGCGGATTAAGACAGAGACACAGTAGAAAAGACACCATTTCTATCTAGCAGTTTGGTTTATTATTCGCCTGTGTAAAATTGCACTACAGAACAAAGCAAGGTAAAAAAATATATGTGCACTAATATACTGCTCTTGTGTATAAGAAAAAAAGGGGCAAGTTTAGCTCAGGAAGAAGAATTCTTCCGGCGTCGGGGTTTCTTGTTCATTGCGTTCCACGTGAGGGCAGTAGAGCGGTCTTGTTTGGTCACTCCACTGAAATCGAGGGTCCGAAGTCCAGGCAACACCGACAACACATATTGTCTATGAACACGAGAAATTAAGAAATAAATAGCAAATTTAACAAATATGTAGTTTGTAGTGCACCCTAAAATTTATAAAATTTAACATTTTCCATTTTTTTGTTTTTTATAAAGATTATAAACAGTTATTATGTATTCGCGAAAATACGATAAAAGAGCGTTAAAATTAATGCAAGTTGTAATATGTTAACGTTAATGCAAGTTGTAATATGTTAACGTTAATGCAAGTTGTAATATGACCACGGATAATATCCCAGACGCTTATCATGACCAATTTACTACGGTCCGAAATTTCTCCATTTAAAATTCTCTGTTTTAATATGACCAAATTTCGGATAATTTAACCAACATTTTCTCCATCTGTCTTATTACAGTACAGTATTTTTCCCGCCCTACACTTATAACTTCGCATTTTCAATATGCGTGTTTTCTGTAGGCATGCATCCCGCATCTGCGCTCTGTAGATTTAAACTAACACAGTCGTACTGTTAACATCACTTGGACTGTTACAGTACCGGTACTGTACTTTGTTTACTGTCAACGTCACACTATTACTTGGGGGTAAAATGAATTTGACGATAATTAGCCTTAATGTGGCTTACGGCGTCGATTCAGGTGCGGTTATGGCGATTTCGGTTTTTATGACCATTCGGATATAATGACCAAAATGGTCTCGTCCCAAGGTAGTCATTTTAAGCGGCACATAATGTAATTTCAAAAATGCAGGGCAAAATTAATTCAATCAAAATTTAAATCATCTCAATATATTAACGTTAGTGTTATAGGGTAGGATAGGATATTCATGTGTATTCCCGTGAATGGGAAAACCAATGGGATTAACACACAGGCAATCGTTAGATCACCTCGCGCCCACCATCGGGTTACCGGAGCTACTTCAGTGTGTTGTATATGATAGACAAGTTCCTTCAATTCGGTAGAACCCATTAATCCGCTGGTTTTAGGCAATGTTCGTAAAGTGTCTTGCCCAAGGACACAACCGAATAGCTAGCGACCAGTTTCGCAGCTGCAACCTTACGATTGAAAGGCGACGCACTTAACCGCCAGACTAATCAGCTGGACCTATTTTGCAGAACAGAAGCATAAACAGCCATTTCGTGCACTTACCGGTAGCCCTTTTCCGTTTCTAGGGGATTTCCGTGAAGAGTTAAACTCCGGAGGTGGGGAAGTGCTGAAAGTTTTTCTATTTCTTGGATCTTGTCGATCGTGTTGCCGTGCAGGTAAAGCACTCGGACGTTTTCAAAGCGTGTCAGCACCTGCCGATGGTGTTATTTGTATTAGATGTTAGGTTATGGACGAGTTAAGTTTATTGCTGTAAATGTAAAAAAAACTCAAGGGGCGTTATTACACGGACGAATGTCAGATTACCTTGCCAGTACGTAAGAAAGCGATTTTCTAAAATAATCACCAGATTGTCTTGCGCCCATTGTTAGATAACCGGAGCTATTGCATTGTATTGAATATGAGTGAAACATTTCTAGTTTTTTAATTAACCCTTTCAACTGTTAGGTTGATACAGTCTTATGGTAAAGACATCTGGAAAAATAGTCCTGGTAGAGATGTATTTATTTACTTCAAAAAAGCAGGACTAGCAGCACTATGCTTATGACTTCGACGATTAACCTATATCAAACCAAAAAGGAAAAAATGGATTTGCTAAGCGGCTGATAAAACGCTTACAGAATCCACGGTTGTGAGTTCGTTGAATGAGATATCAATCCACGCTACATCGGCGGGAGATTCCACTATGTTGGAAATAATTTCGTCCAGTCCGGCAAGATCACTGATCGAATTGTTGTTAAGTCGAATCGCGTTGCAGATTATTTTTCCGTTCTTCGATTTCAGCAGGTTTGGTTGACGGTGCGATTCTGCCTCGTCCGCTATGTCTACCGAAAAAAATACATATTTTTAGAATAAAGATTTCATAAGAGACCGATTTTGTAAAATTTTGATTTATAAAAACAGTCTTAATATTAGTGACAAGCCCAACATGGGTTCGATCCCGTTTTAGTTTGGTTTACTTTCTGGCAGGAAAAAGTCGACAAAACGCCAGTCGTTAGAACACGGCTAAGAAAACAATAAATTATTAAATTTCGGTATATTTAGTCGTGGCCGCTAAACCCAAATAAAAAATAAATAAAATTTTGCACTAAATGTATTTAGATTGGTAAAAATGGAATTCCAAAATCATTTGCTATAAACAGTTCTTGACTGAAGGATTGGATTAGGCTATCGTGTCCGCCGCATTGAATAGAAAAAATGGTTTCTATAACAGTTTTCAGAATGGCAATGGCCAATCTCTAGTTACTGATGATATAGTTTTGTCTTGGACATTATAGAAGCACAGCTGTCGTATTTTTTGTTTAAGATGTCATTGATACACTAAGTTCGGGTAAAATATGCACAAGCAATTAATAAGAGTCTTGCACATTAATAAGCGAACAGTATCGGTTTAGTTCGAACTTTCTGGGATGACGCGTTACCTATGGACAGGTACAACTGGCCGACAAATTACCATTCGTTGTTCCGTAACATATATTTCAATACAAGGAATTAGAAGTAGGACACATTATTGCTTCCCCGGTAAGAAAAACACAAAAAGCGACATAACCTGTACATTTGTTATTTTGACCGGCATTCCCAAAAACATAAATAATCCAGACATCAGTTGCGCTACCGGTATGTAGAATCATAACATGCATAAGAGGTTAATAAAATAATTCTTACCAGTTGCGCTGAGCATACATTTGAAAGATAGATCAAGTGGAGGGCCAACCGTTGAAAGTGGCGAAGTTAATGAACTGGACGGAGCGTCATTTGTCGTTTCCGTCCGAACCATTCCGTTCCGTTCGTTGTGCGTTTTGGTGCGTCTGTCGTTGCGAAAAATAATTATTTTGGCAAAAAATCATCGTTTGCAAAAAACGATAATTTTGACTATAGTATAAAACAGCCATAAGCAATGCTGATTCATACTAACGACGATGAGTTTATAATAACGCCCAGATTTTACTAATCAAATTTACAAACTTGCCCGTTTTGGTAATAAGATAAGGTTTTTTAAACTATTGTAGTAGGTATTTAATTTCCGATGTTTTATGATGGCGTCATTTAATACTACTCATAATTAGGATAGGTTAGGTTATATTTATGTTTATTCCCGTAAATGGGAAAACAAGTTGATTCTGATTGAAAGTGTTGAGTTAACTTAACACACGGACGATCATCAGATCACCTCGAGCCCAGCGTCGGGTTACCAAAGCTATTGCAGTGTGTTGTGTATAGTTCACACGTTTCTTCAATTTGATAGAAACTCCGCTCGGTTTAGGCAATGTCCGTTAAGTGCCTTGCTCAAGAACACAACCGACTAGCCAGCGACCAGTTTCGAATCTGTAACCTTTCATCCTAACGGGCGAGGCACTTAACCAACAGATTAATCTGTCGGAATTTCCTGATATTGCACCTACTTTATAAAATAAGATGAAACTGGCTTACCTCACTTAGTGCTATTGCTCTCAATTCATATCCAACACAGAAAGAACGAAGCCGCCATTACAATGGCGCGTATGTTACCATAGTTACGAAACAGCACCGAAAGCGGACAACACAAACATCTTAATAAACTCTTAATGATGGTAAACGTTGAACCTTGATGAAAGTTACTTTTTATTTCACAAATGACGAGAGACTATAACAGGTCACGACAAATCCCGGTTTTACCGGAGCTGTTAGAGTGTTTGGTAAATAACTAGCCTAAGTTCCCTGCTCAAGCATACAATACCGAAGTTCCCTGCTCAAGCATACAAACGTCTAGCCACCGTGTATAATTTACAGATCCAACCTTAAACTTTACAAAAATTAAACATAAATATCGTTTTAGCCCATAAAGTTCAGTTTGAAGTGAAAGCACATATAAAACGGGAACACTGCCAACTGGCAAAAAATGGACGAATTGCAACTTTGAGCAGTTTGTTCGATTTCGAATCCCGCGTTGTTACACATACGCACTCCGCAGCGTGAGGTCTTTCACACCGAGACCAACCCGGATGAACTGCTACGTAATAATGGAAGGATGACCACATGGTTAACTCCACCTAAATGACTACAGCCTATCTGCTACGTAATATTGGAAGGACAATCAGGTGGTTAAATCGACCTTCATGACGAGTCTATCAATATTCATGGGACAAATCGCATGAAAACGATCTTGGTGACGAACCCAACGTGGGTTTGAAATGTATCTGGGTCAAAAATTAATAAATAAAAGAACAAGTTAGTGGGGGTCAACGGTCATGTTGCCGAATTGTGCGGGCGACCCATATACATCATTCTATATTAAACCATACCATATACATCATTCTATATTAAACCATACCGATATACATCATCCTATATTAAACCATACCATATACATCATTCTATATTAAGCCATACCATATACATTATTCTATATTAAACCATACCATATACATCATTCTATATTAAGCCATACCATATACATCATTCTATATTAAACCATACCCATATACATCATCCTATATTAAACCATACCATAGTACATCATTCTATATTAAACCATACCATATACATCATTCTATATTAAACCATACCATATACATCATCCTATATTAAACCATACCATATACATCATTCTATATTAAGCCATACCATATACATTATTCTATATTAAACCATACCATATACATTATTCTATATTAAACCATACCATATACATTATTCTATATTAAACCATACCATATACATCATTCTATATTAAGCCATACCATATACATCATTCTATATTAAACCATACCATATGAATTATTCTATATTAAACCATAATACCATATAAATTATTCTATATTAAACCATACCATATACATCATTCTATATTAAACCATACCATATACATTATTCTGTCCCATATACATTATTCTGACCCATATGCATTATTCTATATTAAAACGGTCTTAGTAACGAGGTCTTTAATGACCATGTTAGAAAGCTAGCTCTAAAAAAGAGAAAAAACAAAATGAGGTGATGACGGGTGGAACTAAACAACCTGACGAGTTTTTCGTGCAACAATCCAAAAACGATTTGTATTTTCGTAAAGAATTATTATTATGAACAAAGAGAAGAAAGGTAATATTTATAGCTGATATACATGTAATGAACAGAAACGGTTTCGAACATTTGACGGGTTTGTGTTTGACATGCAAGAGAAAGGAACCATATCTAAGCAAAACTCTCTTTGGGGAGTTTTGAAACCAACTTCGCCGAAGTGTGCAGGTCGTGCGGCTTTATGTGCTGTGCAGTACATCATATTTAAAAAGCACGAAGGGAATAAATAGAAATGCATAGCGCTACAAGGAACAAAATGAAAAAGGCAACGGCAAAAGGATTACAGCATGCCGAAACCCTTGGAATATTTTATTGCTTTCAGCAATAGTTCGCGGAGTTTTTTCTTGTTTTTGTAGTCTGGAAGGAGTATGACATTAAAGCAAGTATGTGCTGTGGGCAAACGATCGGAGTCAGGGCCGTTCTTTGCAAGAATCTGAAAAATCGATAAAAATTGAAACCTGAAAAATCGCCACTCCGGAAAAGGTTAAGCAGAAATTTGTTTTTGTTTTAATTTGTATATTAGTTATGTCTTTCTGATTCGTGTTGTAATTCTCTAAATATATTTAAATTTAAAGTAAGTATATTTTTCCAATCTAGAGATAACCCCGAAAATGCTGAAAATTGGCCTCTCATTTACATTTTTCCAGAAAGCGAGAATTCCCTTTTTTTTCCCAAAATTAAAAGACAATCTATGTTTAGCGTTAAGCTGGAAAAAAAACGCAGTAAAATCAAAATGTGTTCCCATCAGAATTCTAAGGGAACTCACAATGATCAGTTTTTCCCAATTCTCTACTTCCCTACTTTTAGTTTTAACCACAAAAACAAACAAAAATATGGAAAAATCTGATTTCGTAAACTTTAGAAATTAGACGAACCCACCATTTTGAGTTTCGCTAACCCTCCTACTGGGGCACGGTCGCTTCCCGTCGAAAACTGGAGCAAAGTCTTTTTTTCCTCGTCACTCAGCTCATGTAGTACGGACCAAAAATCTTTCACGGTTTGAGAGTCTTTTGTGAAACCTCCGTCGTATTCGGCTGATTCCTCCAGCGCATTGAAATCGTAATGCTACAAAAGAAACATATGATTTACTTTGACTAAACAAAAATTTGGTTTATTTGATTACAAAACACATTTGAAATCATAATGCTAAAAAAAACATTTGATATATTTGATTACAACACACATTTGAAATAGTAATGCAACAAAAAAAAATTTATTTAATAGATTTTGGAAATCAACACTTTGGAAATTGTTAAACAACAACCTAGTAAGATTACTATAATTTTTTCCGTTATTGTGTGATATAGTGCCCAAACGAATAGCTTGGTGGGTTAGTGTGTTTATTTGAGTCGAAGGGTTGTGGGATCAAAACTGATCATAGGTAAAACATACATTTATTCAGTCAACTGCCTAAAATTTCTATACCTGTGTCATAACTTTTCTATTTGAGTTTTTTATAATTTTAATAAAAAAGAAAAACCTGATAAACTGAAACTGATCTAATGGGTCAAAACACAGTAATGGCCAAATATTATGTCGGTTATGTTGTTTTTTGTTGTTGATATATTTCTGCACAGTTTTGTCCCTAGACCAGACACTTCCCCAGTGCTTAATGTAAATGGACTAGTAAAAATTTAGTTGCACCAAACATACACCACATTGCAATGGCTTCGACAGCAACCCAGATGTGACCAAATTATTCTGACAACATCCTTTTTGAACCCATGATGGGCTCGTCAATTAGACCGTTTTTGTATAGGTCGGTATATGTATCGGTCGCGCTCACCATTTGACCACACAACCGTACTTCTGACAACATCCTTATAACAACTGTAGTTGTCCCACACTCGGGCAAACTAGTGCACCAAATTTTAATTCCACAGGTTACAGGTGCTGATTTAATCTCATGATATAACTCATAAAAACAGAAAGCCAATAATGGAATTTCTTTAATTATTTTATTTTTTTGAATTTTTATTTCATTTTAAGCTATTCACTCAAACAAACTTAAGGAAGAATCACAGCCCAGCATGCAATATGCATTACTAAATAATGTAAACAAAAATGAAAAAAATGCATAAAATACCGACAATGCAACCAAACCCTCACCTCACTCCCACAAAGCAGTAATTCAAGCTCACTGGCCTCGAACAAGTACTTGAGCGGAGATTGACTGAGGACCAACTCGAAACCTCCCAGGAAAGCATTGAATTGTTCCTCGATCGATGTGTTAAGTAACCAGTCGCTGTACATGTCAACGTATTCCTGTGTAATTATACCTGGTTAAAATAATTTAACAAAACCTGTGTAATTATGCCTGGTTAAAATAGTTTAACATATTCCTGTGTAAATATACCGGGGTAAAATAATTCAATGTATTCCTGTCTAAAAAACCTGGTTAAAACAATTTAACATATTCTTGTGTAATTATACCTGAGTAAAATAATTCCACAAAATCCTGTGTAAAAAACCTGGTAAAATAATTCAACATAATCCTGTGTAAAAAACCTGGTAAAATAATTCAACATAATCCTGTGTAATTATGCCTGGTTATGCAAAATTTAATTGTAGAAGACATTTCTATCCTTATATTATATTATTTTTGGTCTTAATTAAATTTTGTTTGCTTTTTAATGTTCTTTCGCTTAGGTTTGGCATCAACGTCCGCTATATTTTTTTTAAATTATATCCCTTTTTTAATGACGTGTTTTAACAAATGTTCGCTTTGCCATCTTTTCCTGTTCTTTGATCCTGATTCATTTGCCATATTTAAATACTGGGGCAAAAAAATTAATAAGTTAAACTATCCTGACAATGAAATTAGTATAAAAGTGAATCAAAATAAAAATAGCTTGGAAAAAAATTTAAGTATGTTCAAAATTACAAAGTTTTTTTATATAAATATGTTGGACACATTGTAGTAAGGCCACGGTGGATGTATATTATCATTTAAGCCGGAAAATCTATAGTAGTTTTTTTAAAATATGGCTACTACTGCCGATCATACGGTCATTGTGTTAAAAACATCTTAATCAAAGGTTTTTAAGTTTACTTACTTTAACATTGTACAAAAGGCAAAGTAATCGAATTTAGGAAATGCCATGTTAATACGGCCAATAAAGTGTACGAGTGTACAACCGTAACAAAAATTCCGGTTAGCCCTTAGTTCAAAACCTTTGTAATGTTTTTTTTAGACTGTACAGAAAAGATACTTTTAAAATGCTTTTTGGGGTAAACAGTACAAATCATTTTTTATTGTTAATTGGGGGAGATAATTTTCTAAATCTTATCTGTTAGGGGTTAATCAAAACAATAAAAACGGTTAATCCACAATGAATTTAAATCTGTTTGTTTTGGTTCTCTTTATTTTACAAAACCATGCCGGTTAATTTAGTCGAATTATTAAAAAAATTGCAAATGACCAGTTTAAAACACACATTTATTTACAGACACAAATTTCTTGTTGCATACACAAAAGAAGCTATTCTGTCATTAACCTATATGACTATGCTAGACCTGTGTATTTTTAATTTAAAGTTATTGAGAATTAAAATAAATTCATTGTATTTTTATTTTAGAATGCAGTCTAAATGAGTTTTTTCCAACTGCGTTTTCTATTTTCTCCTTTAAGTAATTTACTGAATTGCGGCTAATAGTGGTGAAACAATCAACGAAAACTGTTATTGCACAGTTACTAAGTTTATTTTTTAATTTCTTTATTTTACAAAAAAATTCGGGTCATTTTAAAAAAATACTAAATTCGGGTTAGTTTTTCACAGTTTCTCATCTGCTTTTATTTTGATTTTCTTTATTTTATAAAAAAATGCTGATAATTTCAGTATATCACAAAACCATTTCCTATTTCACCATGTATTCACCCCATACATCTACTCGGTTTATTCTATCTTCACCTGTCGATTAAGCTTCGTGACCGGGATGTTTACTCCTCCTTCCTTCAGATCATGATGGTGGGTGCATCCGAAGACATCTTGGTGCTCCACTTGGAAGGTGAGCATCAAGTCATCTTCCACATCACCAGTGTATTCAAGGAGGCTGCACAGACTTTGGTAGATAACCTGTCCGAGAAATAAACATCTTTAATTTTTTGGACCTCATCTTGCAGGGGCAACGCTAAAGGGAAGAAAAGTGGGAAGGAGGGAAACTGCTAACCACAACTCTGGAAACTTAATTTTAACCCTGTCTTAAACACTAATCTTAACCCCAGAACTAACTCTAACCCCATGTTTAAAACTAACTTTAATGCCCTAATATTAATTTTTGTGTAAAGTTTCCCTCTTTCCCGCCTTCCCTACTTTTAGTTTTCCCCGCTTGCAGTAGCATAAAAGGTCTGTTTTTCTACCGTCAGTTGAAATCATGTAAATTGCTGAATCCTGACCAAAACTGGTTCAACAAGCAACAAAAATGGTTAATTTACAGTTGCTTTTTTGGTTACTTTTAATACAGTTACTTTTGGTTTTGATTATTTTACAAAACCATGCTGTAAAGCTTTTTTAATATTGTACAAAACCATATAGAATGGAAATAACCAAAATCTTATATTTTGTAGATATGACCTGTTAAGAAACATCTTTTATAACTAGAAATTAGGCGCATTGGAGTCTACATTACTGTGAAAAAGGACACATATAGTATGATGTATTCAATATGGCTATGAATTTTCTTACAACAAAATTTTGTAATTATAACACCAGTTCTACTGTTTTACTTAGAGTGTTTCTTTGGAGATAAATTTGATAAAATGCCGGCGTTGCTAAAATTTGATAATATTAAAATATGGAAATATGGTAATTTATACAAAAAAATGCCCTTACGGCAGTGCTTTTTAAAACTACTGGATATAGATATTTTCCCATCCTGAACCAATCTAATGTTAATACCGCTTACGAATTATTTTAAGCTTGCTTTGTATTTAATTTCAGTTCTTTCATATTTCCGTCTATCAATAAACACCATAAAATACGATGAATCATAAAAAATCTGTTTCTATTAACGAAATCAGTGAGTAAACAAATGATACCTAGCAGCCAATACCACGGTTACAATAGTTATCTAAGTTACACAATTTATAGATTGGTTACCCTGGTTACATTGAAAACCTTTTTTCAAATTTGAATGTTTTTAAATTGCACATGTTACAGACTTGTTACCTTAGTTACTATGGTAACTTATTTTACCAAATTTACACGCTGGTTACTATTATGACTATGGTGACTTTAGACACAAAAGTTGCAGATAAACGCAGTACCGGGTGAAGGTCTTTTATATCCCTGAATCTTGCTTTCCGTCCCAGAAGTTTCTTATAAATAAAAGACGGGAATTTTATCTCAAGGATGCAGTTGTTATAGATGGCAAGCCCGAGGATAATCCCAATCAGTTTGTACTGCATGAGGCCTTCGAACGACTGTGGGTTAAACCAGAACAACTGGCTCTCCTCAACCAAGATGAATGTACCTTGACAAACAAAGGTAAGGAGAAAATCAACCACCGTCGGCATAAAAACAACTGATTTACTGCGAAACCGTGCATGCGTTTAAAATGATTCGATAAAAACAAGGGATTTTGGGGGATATGTAGTAATGCAAGTCACAGAACAAGATATGTACTGAATAACATTTTCTGTATAAAAATACCTTTGGACTTTTGGAAGACATTTTTATTATTTCTGATCAAACACAAGGGAGTGTATTTAACTTTCAAAGAATGAGGTAATTAAATTTAACAACATGTGATGTGATAAATCTGTCATATATTTATTTAAACTATTCACATTTTTCACAAATATCCATTAATTGTTAGAATTTTTTACATTAGCAATTGGGAAAATAATGGGAAATAAATTGATGTACTTAAAAATAAATTAAGTTTTGTAAGTAATAACAATTGATTAACTGTAAAACTGACTCTTCAAGTCTTTATATTTTTTTCCTTGTTCATT